>JAQGBX010006820.1:0-12059 GCA_034698745.1 Megaphyllum sjaelandicum
AAGATAGCCGACCCAGGAATCGAACCTGAGTCTACCGAATGCAAGACGAGGATGCCAACCTCTAAGCCACCTTGCTGTTTCTATTATAACTGTTTCTGTTATTAAATTGTGTTTCATGATACTGGAAAGACTTTATGCACACGATAATTTTTGTTGATATTTTCGTAGAAATTTGAGAATCTTCCGCATTTTTGCGCAAAAAAATGTGTTTTGGCTAGATTTTCAGCTGCTGACTAAATAAAAATTTGGGGGTTTTTGAAAGATGTTTTTATAGTTGAGCTAAAAATTCATCCTAACTTAGTAATGACTCACATGCATGATTCACTTCCTTCTACTTTTAACATTTTTCAAAGTTTATCAACACTTTCTATACTCATTTTGTAAGCAATTGCTTTTGATTGTATGCAAATTCGAGTAATTATTCCGAGAAGCGCCATCTAGCGAGCAATTCACTCAACTCCTAAAAAGAATCCAATCCCGTCCTATCCCTTCCTATCGGATTGAAATATTGAGGAGGTATTGGGGTATTGAGGAGGTATTGAGAAGGTATTGAGGTAATGAGGTATTCAGGAGGTATTGAGGAGGTATTGAGGTATTGAGGAGGTATTGAGGTAATGAGGTATTCAGGAGGTATTGAGGTAATGAGGTATTCAGGAGGTATTGAGGAGGTATTGAGAAGGTATTGAGGTATTGAGAAGGTATTGAGGTATTGAGAAGGTATTGAGTTATTGAGGAGGTAGTGAGGTAGTATTGAGGTATTCAGGGTTAATCCAGACCTGGAAAACCTGGAAAAGTCATGGAAGTTGTAGATCCTCTTAATGAGGAAGTCGAAACTTTTGGCAAATTTTTCGCACCCTGTATTTTTCTCCTAACGTTCACCTTTAATACGTTAGCGCATTGCGCGAAGGGCCGCACGTGCGCCTGCTTGCGTTCCCTTTTGAAGAAACTACGGAGGCTCATGCAGATAATGAGAAAAATAAACATTTATATTAAAATAATATTAAAGTTAATAAAACAAATATATGAAGTATATAAACAAATATAAAATATATAATGAAAAATCTTTTTTTTGTTAGCACCCATTTATAGAAGTAAGAAATTTAGAATACTGTAGAACCCCGTTAAGATATGACTCGAGGGAAGTTAAAATTCGTTCGTTTTAACCGTATTTCGTTTTATCAGAAGTTGGACAAAACGTTATTTTAAGGATTAGAACCATAGCTACGTAGAAAGTTGGATGGATTCCTATACCTCGATGGAAAGGTGCCGCAAATTTTAATAGGGGAATTCCCCCTTATAATACCATTTTTTTTGGAAAATGCATTCTCGATAGCCGAAAGTTCGTAATTCGTCTTAAAAGAAAAAAAGTAACAGTATTCGTCTATAAAATTGTATACTGTATAGAGTACGGGGACTGTGAATCGTAATATCAGAAATTCGTATTAAACGAGTTCGTAATATCAGAAATTCGTATTAAGCGAGTTCGTAATATCAGAAATTCGTATTAAGCGAGTTCGTAATATCAGAAATTCGTATTAAGCGAGTTCATAATATCAGAAATTCGTATTAAGCGAGTTCGTAATATCAGAAATTCGTATAAAGCGATTTCGTAATATCAGATATATCCATAAAACGAGTTCGTAATATCAGGAATTCGTATTAAGCGAGTTGTTCCTTTTCGACCGTTCCCCCCTGGCGTTAACTTTTCCTCTTTCCCCCGCAGCCATTACGAGCTAGTGCACCACGTGACTCACGACCCACGTGGGTTTGTCCTTCTATTTCTCCTGCGTTCGTTTTCACTATTACTCACTCACTCAGTCAGTGAGTGGAACGCACGCTACAGAGGGCGCGTCACGTAACGTACGTGTGTCACGCATCAACTACAAAAAAGTTTTCGAAAATGCGTGGATTAACGCTAAATCTCGATCACCAGGATTAAGGATTAAGGATTAAGGATTAAGTGATGTTCCATTAAGTCATGGCTTGCTTGAGAGCCGAACACGGGAACGAGAGTTACGAAGTCACGCAGCGTTCCAAAAACAACAACAACAAGGACAACGATCCGGGTTCCATCGTACAGGTAAAACAATTCCACTTCCGGTTAGTCCAACTTTTGGAACGTACACGAGTTTCGAACAAGTTGATATGATCGTGATAGTGTTGATTTGAGTAAATTTCGTAAACTACTTTTGACGGGAATATTTACTATATATATTGGAAACTTTTTTTTAAAAAATTTGAGATAATTCTATTATTCTTTTTTTTTTTTTATTCGAAATACGTGTATCGACTATAATTTATGTTTTAATCGAAATGATATTAAAAAAAATTGGTGATAAGAATTTAAATTTCACGAGTTTTTGCGCTTTTTATCCTAATTGAAAATTGTGTTTTTTCTATAAGAAAATTACTCGAAAATCGAACCGATTATGGAATGCCACCATCTTGTGTTTTTTTTTTTAATTTCGATCGAACACGTGCGCGACACTGTTACCAAGGTTACCTTTCTCGTTCTTGTTCTTCCGTGGAACATGACGTTCTACCGTTTCCATGGTTATACTTTTTCTTTTCTTTTCTATGGATAACCATATATAGTTACATGTACGTTTTTTGGAACACTGCTTTCTTCCGTTTCCACGGTTACGTTTTCTTTCTTTTTTCGAACACCGGCCGCGTTCCATGCATGCATAGCTGTTGCCGCGGTTACGTTTCGTATTCTCTATATATTATATAACTGTAACCATGGTTATACGTTTCTTTTAATTTCTTTCTTAGAACACATGCATGCATGCTTTCTTCCGTTGCCACGGTTACGTTTGCTCTTTCTTTTTGGAACACCGCGTTCAGCCGTCATACCACGGTTACCGTTCGCGTTCTTTATTCGAAACGACGCGTTCTCCCGTTGCCATGGTTTTGGTTCCTCGTATAATTCCTTCTTTGGAACCCTGCATTCTATATATGAACTGTTGCCGTGGTTACGTGTTCTCGATCTTCGGACATGTCCTTTTTTCGAACATGGCGCGTTCTATATACTGTTACCGTGGTTACGGTGTTCTCGTTCGTTCCATAGCTGTTACCATGGTTACTTTTTTTTCTTTTTTTCCGTTCAAAAAGCTGATAAAGTTGAACAGATGCTGAGAATAAGGATCAAGATGGCGATTGTTCCAAATGTTTGTGTATCACGTGTTGGGGTGGCCATTTTGAAATGTGCTCATCTGTCGTTCGTTCTTGTTCTACTTTATCGTTTGCTGGAACGCCCTCAACAGCTGGTCGGACAAAATCGATTCGTTCGAATGACGTTTCCTATTTTCGGTAAAGGATTGCCATTATACTCCAGAATTATATATTTTCGAACGTATACGCGGTGTATAATAAGCGTTTTCGGTTATTATGGAATTGAATTTATATTATATATGTAAATGTATAATGTGCGTTTCGTTAAAAATATACTATAATGAGTACGAATGATGTAATTAACCGAAAGGGCATATTATATACTGCGTATATAATGTATATTTTATAAATAAATATATATATATGGACTTAGTACGATTTAGTAGCTTGTCATTCGGTTGATATATACATGTGCAATATTATTGTAAAAATATGATATACTGTATTCAAATTCTGTAATTTAGATATATATTTTAACGGAAAATGCATATATCATATATATATATATGTGGTTGATTATATTTCTATATATATTTTTGGATATATTTAAATTGAAAAGGGGTCTATATTTTTATATATATATATTTGTTGGAAACGTGATATATTGTATGTTAATTGATAATGCGTTACGTGTGAGATTTCGAAAAAAAAATATGCAGTATATATATCATTGTTGATATTTAATGTTATATAATATTTTTAAAGTACAAAATATATATAATACATATTATACATGTATACGTTATGCAGTATATAGGTTTTATAAAATATATTATATTTAACGAAAATGCCCGAAAATACAGAAAATTCGTATTTCTTAAATTATAGTCATTTATAAAATAAGAAAATATATTACAAATATATTCTGGCGTGTATAATTTGTATAATTTGACATTTGGGCGTTAGCCTATTTCCATACGATTGTAAAAATGGGGACGTTTCTTGAAATGTTCGTTCAAGGTTGAAAATGTCATTGTATACAATGTATACAGTTGCTATTCTGGTATATAATTTGGTATATAATTGTTAGTTTTAAACAGTTATGAAGGTTTTTCCGAGGCTTATATTTCTTTAAGTTTTCTTTAAGTTATTCGTCATTGTTCGCCTGCACGCTTAATTATACACATATACATACTCATTTCCGGTATTCGAAATATATAAAACATGATTGCGCGTCATGATGACTGGAAGGTACCAGTCAAGGCTAGACCTGCAATTTTACTTTAGAATATAATGCTTATTATACACGCAAACGATACAGGTATACGATTAAGCGAGGTTTTTGAACACACCCTGTACAAGCAATTCGGGTCTATTGCTTTATATATCGGTCGATTCACTTTGCATTAGTACAGGGTGTTGACAAAATTGGGGACTATATTTAAAATAGGTTTCAACGTGGAAATTGTTTAGAGATTTCAAAAAACACCCTTCCTTGGAACATTTCGCCAAATTTCGCCAGATTTTAAGCAAATTTTTACCAAGTCATGCGCAAATTTCAACTAATTTCATTAAATTTTTACCAAATTATACTAAATTTTTACCTAATTTTACTACAGTTTAACGAAATCGTACTAAATTTTCACCTAATTTTACTACATTTTAACGAAATCATACGAAATTTTTACCTAATTTTACTAAATTTTTACCAGTTTATACGAAATTTTCACCTATAATTTTACCAATTGTTTAACCACATTTGGGAAATTTTACCTATATAGTTTCTTGAATTATTTTAAACATTTTGTTCATTTTTCGCGAAATTTCGAAACTTAAGTTTCGTAATTTCGCGAAAAATGAACAAAATGAATGAATCAAACAAATTTACCAGCAATGAAACAAATAATAATTTTTATACCTCATTACACCAAATTTGACTTAATTTCGTCAATTTTTTTACCAAATTTCACTTAAATTTTCTTATTTTTCTGCCAAATAATTCGAGGATTTTTTACCAAATCATACGAATTTTCCGATAATTATACTAAATTTTTGCTAATTTCTATCAAATTATGGCAGTTTAATCAAATTTCTCGGATTTTGTAATAATTTTTCAAATTTTTTAGTTATACTTCGCGAATTTTTTTTTTTTAACAAATTTCGCGTATTTTCTACCAAATTTGTGAGAATAATTGAATAGATTTGGTCGACAATGTTTTGCTCTGATTTCGAGAATTAATTTACGCCAAATTTCGCTAAATTTTTGTCCCAATTTCACGCCATTTTTCATGGAATTTTTTCCAGTTATTTTAGCTATAATTTCTCCAATTTTTAACCAAAATTGAGTGGATTTTTTCACCAAATTTCCCAAAATTACTTTTTTTCTCTTTGGTTTTTCTTCCATTTTGAACTGACCCAAATATTTCAACTTATTTTAGAAATATCTAAATGGCGTTATTTAAGAATCTATTTACGAATTCGTGTCAAGTGTTCGTTATTTTTGTGTCACCCTAAGCGCGCGCAAAATGGCGTCATTTCCGGTTAGAAAAGGTCAATAAAAGCGCATAATGGACGCTGATGACCCCTGGTTGGGGTCAACTTAGTAAAAAGATACCTTTATTTGCTTTTAATGTTTTTAGTTCAACAAAAATCACTTTGTTTTATATTTCGGTTGCACCAATGCATGTTTCGTTAATTTTAATCAGCCATTAAACGAGTCTCGTTTTAGGATATGTATCATGAATGGATTCTTTGACCTCACGTGACCAAACTTACCCCCCGCAGAGGAGTAACCCCTTCGTAGCCACCTGGGAAATTATATATTTTATACATTCGAAAAATATGTAAAAGTACAACGAAATATAGAAACAAAATATAAATATGCCTAAAATGTATATTAAAAATTCCGAGAAATATTACTATACTGAATTTTTCTGAAAAATTTACTCAATTATGAAATAATATATAAATATTATTGAAAATACTTCAATTGTATGTTCGTGTAAATATATACTGAAAATACTTGACTGGTACATAAATATACTAAAACATATTGTGAAAATACTAACAAATATACTGAAAATACTAAAATGGTTCATAAATTTTCAAAAAATACTAGAATTGTGCATAAATATTCTACAAATACTAAAATGTTACGCAAATATAATAATAATAAAAATACTTTAATGGTAAATAAATATAATAAAAATACCAAAAATACTTAAAATGTTACGATATACTTAAAATACTTACATGATACATAAATTAATGTACTGAAAATACTGTAAAAAATACCAAAATGGTACATTATTATACTAAGAATACTAAAACGGTTCCATAAATATACTAAAAATACTTAAAATGATACATACATATGCTAAAAATAATTAAATGGTACATAAATATTTTTAAAATATTGTAAAAATACCAAAATGATACTTAAATATAATAAATAAACCAAAATGATACATAAATATGCTAAATATACCAAAATGATACATAAGTATGCTAAATATACCAAAATGATACATAAATATACTAAATATACCAAAATGGTGCATAAATATATACTAAATATACTGTAAAAATACCATAATGGTGCATAAATATACCAAATATCATGTACAAATATCAAAATGGTGCATAAATTTACTAAAAATACTGTGAAAATACTAAAATGGTACGTAAATATACTAAATATACTGTAGAAATACAAACACAGTACATAAATATACTAAAAATACTACGATGGTGCATAAATATATTAAAAATACCGTGAATAATACAAAAATGGTACATAAATATGCTAAAATACTAAAAAAAACATAAACGAAAAATACTGAAAATATATACTAAAAAACACATATACGAAAAATACTGAAATGTTCGTGTAAATATATTTCGGTATATTCAGATGAATATACCGAAATATATACTAAAAAATTAATGAAATGGTACATGCTTAAGTATTCTACCAAAAATACTGATATAATTTTCTAAAAAGTATACGAAATTGTATATGGTAATGAAAATACGTGCATGGTTGATATCTCCAGCTAGGCGCCATATTGGGTCACGTGATGGGGTCAAAAATGCAGTTTAGCGATGGCGCCATTAAGAGAAAATTGCGCTAAATGTGATAAATAGGAACGAGACATATTTTGGAATGAAATGACATTTTTAATGAGGTTTTTATGATGTTTTTCATTTCTATTACATTTTCAACATGGCCAGGAATTTTCTCATTAAAACCTAAAGCAATTTCAGCTAGTCCAATATACGCGTCATTAAATAAGCCGCTTTAATACATAGGGAAGGTCGATTATCCGGAAATGAATCTATTCCGGATAATCGAAATGGACGCCATTTTTATACGAATTACTTCCCACGAACTCAATTATTTCGGTAGAAAAAATTATTTTCCGGAAATATCGCTGGATGTTTGAGGAATGTTGATTTTTTTATAAATATCTGGGAATTAAGGAAAATTAAATATTTAGAAAAGGCGAAATTCTTTGTGAAAATTCGCTATTTTTAGAAGAAATACTTCTTTTTTTTGGAGAATGATATGACGTATTTTTTTAGAGAATATTGACAATTTTTTTTTAAAAATATTGGAGAATTTTGCGAAGTTTTTTGATTTTTGGAGGAATATTACTACATTTTGGAGCGATGTCGCTAAATTTTAAAGAAATGTCTCTAAATTCTGGATAAAATTAATGTCGCTAAATTTTGGAAAGAATCTCTACATTTTATAGAAATGTCACTAAATTTTAAAGAAATCTCTAAATTTTGGAGAAATGTTGCTAAATTTTAAAGAAGTCTTTAAATTTTGGAGAAATGTCGCAAAATTTTAAAGCAAAGGTCTCTATATTTTGGAGACATCTTTAAATTTTGGAGAAATGTCACTTGAGTTTAAAGAAATGCCTCTAAATTCTGGAGAAATTAATGTCGCTAAATTTTGAAGAAACTTCGCTACATTATGGAGAAATCTCTAAATTATGGAGAAATGTTGCTAAATTTTGGAGAAATGTCACTAAATGTTAAAGAAGTCTCTAAATTTTAAAGAAATTTCGCTATTTTTTGGAGAAATCTCTAAATTTTGGAGAAATGTCGCTAAAGTTTAAAGAAATGTCTGCATATTTTGAAGAAATCTTTAAATTTTGGAGAAATGACGCTAAATTTTAAAAGAAGACCTCTAAATTTTGGAGAAATGTCACTAAAGTTTAAAGAAAATGTCTATACATTTGGGAGAAATGTCGCTAACTTTTAAAGAAATTACTACTTTTTTTTAAATTTTGGAGAAAATGTCGCTAAATTTGGAAAAATGTCGTCAAATTTCGAAAAAATCTCTAAATTTTGGAATGACTTTCACTATGACTATCACATTTTTGGATGGCGTTGTTCGACCAGGCGCGACCGGTGGCGCCATCTGTCTTTTTTTACGAAAAAAAAAACATGTTTTGAAATGTAATTTGTCAAAGTGAAAAAAATACCCAAGTGCGAAATGGCAGAAATAAGCTCAGTTTACTATTTTTAGAGAATAGAATCTAAACTCTTGTTTTGTGTATGCAATTACACTCCTATAAACAAACAAACAAACAAACAAATGAAAAAGACGGATACGTCACTTCACGAGTCCTAAAATTGCGTTCGTAAAACTTCTGTCTGAGTACCCCTATTATTTGTTTGTTCCTTTTTTTCCAACTTAAAGTAAGTTTTATTTATAAGTCTTTTAAGTCACGAAAGCATTTATTTTGCACACGTGACTTCCCGACTGCCAAAAGTGCAATTCGTAAAACTTTTGTCTGAGTACCCCTATTATTTGTTTGCTCCTTTTTTTCCCCCAACTTTAAGTAAGTTTTATCTATAAGTCTCTTAAGTCACGAAAGAATTTATTTTTCACTCATGACTTTACGACTGCCAAAAGTGCAATTCGTAAAACTTCTGTCCGAGTACCCCTAATAATAGTTCGTACTTTTTTATTAGTTTCTCGTTACTTAAATTGAGTTTTATGGAAAGTCTCGTAAGTCTTATAAGTCCCGAATGCGTTCCTTTTGCACACGTGACTTCTCGACTGCTGAAAAGAGCAATTCGTAAAGATTTTATCATGAGTACCCCTACTAATCGTTCGTACTTTTTTTATTAGTTTCTCGTTACTTAAATTGAGTTTTATGGATAAGTCTCGTAAGTCTCCTAAGTCATGAATGCGTTTTTTTGCACTCGTGACTTCTCGACTACCAAAAGTGCATTTCGTAAAGATTTTGTTTGAGTACCCCCTACAAATAGTTCGTACTTTTTTTCCTATTTTCTCGTTACTTAAATAGAGTTTTATTTATAAGTCTCGTAAGTCTCCTAAGTCCCGAATGCGTTCTTTTTGCACGCGTGACGTCACGACTACCAAAAGTGCGATTCGTAAAACGTCTGTCTGAGTACCCCTACCTATAACGAATTCTCTTCCTACGTAAAGTACAATAAAGCACGAAGGTGTTTCCTCCTAATTTTTTCTCGCTCGACTGACCTCTCGCTTGACCAGAGGTCAAAGGTGGGCGTGTCTCAAAAATCCTCCCCCAAAAAAAATAGTGTACTTTTTTTTATTCTTAAATAGAATTTGGGTGGATAATTTATGACAAATATTTTATTCATTAATCATTTTTGTGTCAACTTCAACTGCATTTCTAGCAATATATTTTCGTATTCTTGCATTGTTTGATTTTTTGTTTTGTTTTGTTGCGTGGGTTGTTATTCTCCTCCCGAATAAATATTAATAAGAATTCCATTTTATGTTTTTTTTGTACAATTTCTGGCTGGTTTTCTAACCAAAATGGCCGCCATGGAGTCGCAGCTTCTGCGATTTTTGTTGATAGCTTGCGTATCTTTGGCCGCCATCTTTGTTTAAAATTAGCTCCAAAATCATATTTTTTAATGTTTTTATGTATAATTTTGGTTAGTTTTTTGTAATCAAAATGGCCGCCAAGGAGAAAGAATTGCTGCGATTTTTGTTGATAGCTTTACGTATCTTCGGCGGCCATCTTTGATTAAAATTATCCCTAAAATCATATTTTTTAATGTTTTTTGTACGCTGTTTGGTTAGTTTTTTGTGATCAAAATGGCCGCCATGGAGGTGCGTATCGGGCGAACTAGCAACTTTGGCGGCCATCTTGGATTAAAAATCAAGAATAGTACCGTTTGATAATGTTTCAAATGGAATGATCGGGTAGTTTTTCATAACCAAAATGGCCGCCATGGAGTCGCAGCTTGTACGATTTTTGTTTCTAACTTACGTACCTTTGACCGCCATCTTTTGATTAAAATTAGCCTTAAAATCATATTTTTTAATGTTTTCTGTTCAATGTTTGGTTAGTTTTCGTAATCAAAATGGCCGCCGAGGAGAAGGAACGCCTATGATGTTTGTTTATAGCTTACGTATCTTTGGCGGCCATCTTTGATTAAAATAAAGGCAAAAATTATATTTTGTAATGTTTTTTGTACGATATTTAGTTAGTTTTTCCTAACCAAAATGGCCGCCAAGGAGAAGGAACTTCTACGATGTTTGTTTATAGCTTACGTATCTTCGGCTGCCATCTTTGATTAAAATGAACCCCAAAATCATATTTTTAATGTTTTTTGTACAATTTTTGGTTAGTTTTTCCTAATCAAAATGGCCGCCGAGGAGAAGGAACTTCTACGATGTTTGTTTATAGCTTACGTATCTTTGGTCGCCATCTTTGATTAAAATTAGCCTAAAAATCATATCTTTTAATGTTTTTGTACAATGTTTGGTTTGTTTGTCGTATCAAAAATGGCCGCCATAGCTTTACGTAGCTTTGGCCACCCTCTTTGATTGAAATAAACCCAAGAATTATATTTTTTAATGTTTTTTGTGTAATGTTTAGTTCGTTTTTTCTGACCAAAATGGCCGTCAAGGATCTGTCAAACCGCGAATTTAAAACTGACGTATCTTTGGCAGCCATCTTTGTTAAAAGAACAGTTGTTTGATTGTTGTTGGTTTTTTTTGTTATAGATTTACACCGATTGGGCCAATCATTATTTGGAAAAAGCCAAATTCCGTCGTTTTATTCAAGATCTTCAAGTTGATCTGGCAGATGGCGTTCTCTTAGCTGACGTCATCGAAGCTGTCAGTAAGTACACATAGTACGTCACATTTTAAATTTGTAACCTTTGAAAAATCCAAAAATTACGTAAGAAATTACTCGTAAATTCAAAATTTGAATATTTTACATGATTTACAATAAATGATCGATTATCCGGGGATGGATTAACCGTAATGATGATTGAAACGGACAGGTTAAACAATTTTATTTCAGAAATCAAACATTTTCTTAAAATCATACATTTTTCTTTAAGAAATTTGCGTTAATTTTTCAACAGTAAAATTCATGTATTCTTTCCAACAAACTAGTATTTAAAAAAAAATGAAACAATTTATCCGTAAATATGATTGGGTTTTTTTTTTACCAAATTTCTTACCAAAGTTGATGAAAAAAATTGGTACGAAAAGATAATTCTATAATATGAATTTTTTTCCCAATTTTTGAAAAACTTACATTTCCAATTTTAAAAAAACATGAATTTTTTTCAAACTTCAAAAAAAATTTTGAAAATTTTTCAAAATTTTTCAAAACAGTATATTTTCCGAAAAAAAAAAACAATTTTGAATTTTTCATTAAAATGTGTACTTTTGATATCCAAATTTTAAAAAAACATGAATTTTTTTATCAAACTTTACAAACTTTGAAAATGTTTCAAAATTTTTGAAAATAGTATATTTTCCGAAAAAAAAAAAACAATTTTGAACTTTTCCTTAAAAAGTGTACTTTTGATATCCAAATTTCCAAAAAAAAAAATGCTATATTTTTCCAGAATACAAATATGTATTTTAAAAAAATGCTATATTTTTCCAGAATACAAATATGTATTTTCAA
>JAQGBX010006821.1:0-12059 GCA_034698745.1 Megaphyllum sjaelandicum
AAAGGGGAAATTCCCTATACAGTGTACTAAGATGATGCCCAATAGCTAGTGACTCATCAAGAATTAAAAAAGGGTAAGTTCCCTATTTTGCAGCAGTTTCTGGATGAACCTGTCTGAAATCAAAACCTGTCTAAAATCAAAATTTCCCCCGGTCCCAAGCGTTTAATTTTAGACAGGTTCTTGACACGTTTTGCGATTGATCGAAATTTACCAGTGATAAATTAATGGTGTTTTAAAATGTTGAAATGCGCCGTACTTTTAGGTATTAGTTAGTTTTTAATTAATTAGTTTTTTTGGATTCAAAAATTTTAGATAATTATTCAATATTTTCGATGCTTCAATTCAATAAGTTTTGATAAGATTTTTTATATGCGATATTGAGCGTAAAATCGCATAGGTGATGTGTTAAAATAATGCTGAAGTCAGTAAAACAGGGTAACTCCAGTCCTGGAAAACCTGGAAAAGTCAGAGAACTTAAAAAGCTCAGGGTCCATTGGCAAACTTTGGAATTTTCCCAGTGCAAATTTGCAAAATATTTTACATTTTTCTCGAGCATAAACACGCAAAATTTTCCACCTATTCCGAGGTCATCTTTTAAAAAAAAAAATTCCACGTTTTCTCGAGGACAAATTTGCAACATTTTATCCCAAGTACAAATCTTCAACATTTTCTCAAGTGCAAAACTTCTTCATTTTCCCAAGTGCGAATCTTCAACATTTTTAACTGTTTTCGAGTACCGATTTGTAAAACTTTCAACAGATTCTGAGGACAAATGGGCAAAACTTTCAAAATTTTCCGAATACAATTTTTTCAATAACTTTTGATAAGATATTATTTGTTATCTACTAGTATATGCTGTAGATGATGTGTTAAAATTACTAAAATCAGTAAACAGAATACCTCCACTCCTGGAAAACCTGGAAAAATCAGAACTTAAAAGCTTAGGGGTCCATTTGCAAACTTTCGAATTTTCCCAGTACCAATTTGCAACATTTACATTTTTCTAGAGTATGATCTCGCAAAATACATGAACTCGCAATTTACAAGCACTCGTAAAATTTTCAACAGATTCTGAGGACAAATTGGCAAAACTTTTAAAATTTGCCAAATACAATTTTTTTTTAAGATTCGGACGTTCGAATTTTCGATCGTTCCTAGAAGGGACACAATTCGGACAGACAGGGGGTAGGGGTAGTCCAATTTTGGCAAATTTATAATAATATAGTATAATAATAAGACGTAGGGAAAATCGAGAAGTATGAAGTTATCAATTTTGTACTTAAAACTATCTTCGAAAAATTCTCACGTATTACCCGCAAAGAGGGTAATTTAACATTTCAAAATGATGTTGCATTCGTATTGCATGATGGGAAAATATTTCATCATTCGAGACTGTCATCTTCCGACCCAGTGACATACTTTGCACCAAGGCATATTCAGAAAAGTGCTTTTTGGATGAGGTGTTAATGTAATCATTTGCCAAAATGGCTGAAAAATGTTGATAAAAATACCGTTTTGGATAGCATATCCGCCTGCCGTATTTAGCTTTTATAAAAATAGAGTTAGCTGGTCGACGTCTCTGGGGATATACAGAAAGGCATTTTTGGTGTCTGTGACGTCATCGTACCCTACCTTTGGATCCTGGATGACCTTATCGTCATTTGGCAACGTTTTGCATTTTTGGATAAAAGCAGTAGCTGACAAATCCTGCTCCAGCCATTGAGATTTTAGAGAAAGATACATACATCGTTCCTCCCTCTACATTTTTGATCTCTTTTCTAGAGTTTTCTGACGTGTTTTTAGCCTTTTTTTATTTTTAAAAGCACACAGCCATCGCCCCTCTTAAATCCTAACCAACAGCCCTGCCCCACTTGTTTTCCATAGTGCCACACATGGAGTTTGCGCCTATTTTCGGTGGCAACTCTTAGATAAGGGGTGACAAACTTGACACTGGATAGAGTGACTCGTTAGCAGATAAGGGGTACCAACGCAGAAATACATCAAATGGAGTTCCCAAAAAAGGTTTTGAAAAAAAAATATATAGCATGAAAACAAAAGAAATGGCAGCGTTAGAGGACCTCCCAAGAGATCAAACTGGGAACCTCAAACACTGACTCATCTAGATTTAAACATTAAAATGTACTTTTTTTAGGAAAAAAAGTAAGGCTTCGGATAAACGCACAATGGCAATTTTGATATGAAATTTTTAGTATTTGACATTTTAAAAACTCCAACAAACTCGCGTTTACAGAGTTACCCGGAAAGCCCGTTGTAACCGCAATGTTAAAATTGATTTCGTAAACAAATTCATATTTTTTTCGGCATAAAGTAAAAATGTAAGGATTACTTTATGATAAAATAGACATATTTACAATCCATTCAATAAATGAAACTGTTTCATACAACAAAGTTTCGGTTTATGATCTTTTAGAGGAGACAGCGCCATCTTGTAATGTACTCAGGGTTCCTCAGACTTGGAAAACCTGGAAAGGTCAGGGAGGAATGGTTTATTTTAAAAAAAAGTCAGGGAAATTAAAGGCAGTCACGGCGATTCAAAATTAATACTTCTACAAGGTTACCTCAGGGACCATTTTCCGTGTAGAAATTTACAGAAATTTTCCACATTTTCGGAGTACAGATTTTCAACATTTTTCACGTTTTACATGTACAAATTTACACAATTTCCCTCGTTTTCTGAGTACAAATTAGAAAAATTGCCCACGGTTTCCGAGTACAAATTAAAATTTTCCTCGTTTCCGAGTTCAAATTTGCAAAATTTTCCATGTTTTCCGAGTACAAATTTGCAAAATTGTCCACGTTTTCCGAGTTCAAATTTTCAAAATTGCCACGTTTTCAGAGTATAATTTACCAAAATTTTCCACGTTTTCCGTGCACAAATTTCTAAAATTCTACAGGTTTTCCGAGTACAAATTTTTCACATTTTCCGAGAACAAAATTGCAAAATTTTCCATGTTTTCCGAGCACAAATTTTCAATATTTTACGAATACAAAATTTTCCCATTTTAAAAATTTCTATGTTGATTTTCAAAATTGTCTTTGTAAATTTTTAAAAAAAATAAGATTTTCCATAGACAATTTTGGAAAAGTTCAATTTTTCACGTTGTCATTGGTCAGGGAAATTTTTTGTGAAACCTGGAAAAGTCAGGGAAACGTCAGGGAAATTAAAAACGAAATTTCTGGGGGAACTCTGTGTACTTTTGTAGCCATTTATTATTCGTCCTCGATATTTAAGTTCATTCTCGAAGTTATCACAATTTTGATTTTGACATTTCTTTTGTTTTTTATGAAAATAAAATATAATTATGTTACGAAAACAACATAGATAATTATAATAAAAATTGAACATGGCTTATCACGTATAATACTCGTAATGCGGTTCAATTTTTAATTGTGCTCCTATCAAAAAATTTAATATCCGTAATAAAATTTGTTCGTAAGATATGTGGGTTGATATAAAGTTGATATATATATATATACTGTATCTCCCACAAACTCTGTTTTCAAACAAAGAAATGTCGTTTATGAAAGAAATGCATTTATGTAATGACATAAATTGAAAAAAGTTGCATTGTGTCCGGTTTTCTTTTTAAATTGCCTTATAACTCATTGTTGGACATCGTTTAACATAATATATTAATTCGAAATTCAGCAAAAGTCCGATATACGCCATTTGTCGTGAAACAATTTATAACTGCAGCCATCAACTAAATAAATTCGTGTGGTTTTTTTTTTTATTTTGTTATTTTTTGGTCAACAACCTGAAATTTTTTGGCTAACAACTAAGCAAAAATGATGTTCGTAGCTGCATGCAGCAAAAATGCAAAAAGCTATTAGTCTAATAAAATGGGGAAAAATCGTATACTATTAACGACCATTAAATTTATCGATTTGGTCAGTTTCAATAATGACCACGAAAGACCATTATCCTATTAAAAAAAATTATAAAAAACAAGTTACGGAGTTATCATGCAGCAACATATGCAAAATGATTTTTCCAATATAAAACCTATTTTAGTGGAAAATTATAATGCTTCGGGTAGAGCCATGGATTATTTTTTTAAATATAGGGATAGGCTAATAAACTATTACTGGTTATCAATAAATAAATAGCTGAATATAAAACCCTCCGTGCTGCATGCTAAAATTCGCATTTCGTGACCACGAATAAGTCAGTTTTTCTGTGAATATATTTTTTTATTTAGATTTAGGGGAATGATTGGCTAATGGTTTAGAAAGGTAAAAATTAATGCTTTTACCCAAAGATTCGCTTCTTCTATAAATACACCGTATGCACAAAATAATTGATAGTCCCTCTTATTTCGTGATGGAAAAATTTCGCATCCATGCATTCAAAATGTGCTTGTTTTTTTGCCTAATTGGTCCCTATTGGCTGAAAATTTAGTAAACTGAATGACGGTGAAAATATTGCATGGTACAACTTTAGGAAACTTTTCATAAACAGATTATGGTATTGTCTATATTCGCCATTTTTTTTTTGGTCAGCATGACAAAGCAGGTTTTGAACTCCCTTGATGTTGGGGTCATTTATTATTCCTTCCCTTATACTTTTTATAAGCAAATTTCAAACAATGATAAATGATAAAGAAAAGTCAATTTTCAATTTCCCATAAATTCGATTACGTCTGTTTTTATCCCCTTAAAAGGCGATGCATTGCAGGTTTCAACCCCTTACGTAACGAAAGACAAAAGTTTATACACACGGAATATTGTAAAGTTTTGAAATATGACTATTTTTAAAAATCTGTTATAAAATTAATAATTGCAGATATGTCGAGTTATATGTTAGTTATTCAGTAACGAAATAGCGTCCATCATGAACATACAGCTATTTGAAAAATTATTCAAAAATGTCTAGTGTCTTACCTTTTTTCAATTAGTTGTGGGTCGTATATAGTCATATTTTCGCAATTGATGTTTCTATAATATAAAATACGTTAATCAATTAGTAAACAATTTCAAAAATATTTTAATGCCTGAATTAAATTAAAATAATGAACACGTACGCTGCATGCACTTATACATGTAGATTGTAATACACGTAGTAAAAAGGACAGAATCATCATGTCCAAGGGTTAAAGCAAGATGTAACGTGACTCTTCCGTTATCTGGTCACTTTTTAAGGTACATTGGCAGTGTCTAAATTACAAAAAAAGACAACACACTGGTCACTGTACACAATAGACAGATGATCACTGGTCACAATACACAATACACTAAAAAGTGGTCAACATAAACAGGTGGTCACCATTCAAAGTTGGCCACTTTTTCAGGTTTTACTGTATATGGAAAAATGTTATAGACTGTTCGAAGACTTTGTGAACACTCTAAATATCCTTGCTGACTTTTAACTTATTTTCCATACGAGCTCTGCAAGAAAGTAAAACTTTGATGCAATGCCAAGAAAAGTGTTCGATATGAAACTTTATGAAAATATCGTATTTTTAAATATTGTAAGTTCATGTTTTATCTATTACGAAGTAGCATTTTTCATAATTTCGACAAAAAAATTTTAAACGATTTCGCCAATTTCAATGTTTAAAAATGAACTTCTGATAAAATTGGCATATCAATTTTATTCCACCAAACATATAACCATATTTAAAAAATACTCAAAAGTCGAATTACACAACAACAAAAATTTAAATTACCAATACAGTATACATGTATATTTGGTTAATAATAACTTTTTTTAAAACGTAATAAGTATTTAAAAAACAATTAGGTTTGATAGGCATCTGCCCTCGGTGCCATTAATTGCGAATTTATCAGTTTAATCAAGCACGAATCAAATAAGGCATTTTATAATCAATGTTTTTTCCGTTAACGTGTTATTGAATTTTAATATATACTTTATTCTCACTCCTACAATTGTTTTCGAGAGAACAATGAGATTATTTTATCCGATAGCCGTGCATTTCTCGTATTTATTTCAGATATCTCTAATTTAGTAAACAATGATAATGTCGACATTGCAAAAAAGCCATATACTCACGCTAAAAATCGTTTATGCTTGAGTTTCGATGATTTTTTTTTGCGTTAATTGCGGGTTAATTTTAAAAAAATGCTAGATCATAACTTCTAACAACAATGTAACTTTTAGTGGTTTTTTTTTTGTTTAATCGAGCAGCCTCGTTTGTGGAAATTATTGAGAAAACTTATAAAAAAAAGTCAAAATCATGCGAATTACAATTTGTAAACTAATGTCTTTCTAATAGATATAATTGGAAACAATTACGTGTATCTTAAGAAAAGCGCTCACGATCGCAGATACTATTGCTAAAACATTTAGCATTTGGAGAGTTTAATAACTACCTTCGATTTAGGACAAGCATATTAAATAATGAGTTTGAAAAGTCAAAAATGCATCAAAATTATTGGGTTGAGAGAAGTGACCTGATAAACTTATGTCAATGTTCATTCTATAACCAACATCAGTTTTTTATATATAATTGATGGCTTAACGGAAACGTTTGACTGGTTATTAAATAAAATAAGGCGAAACAATTCAAAGTACATATACGGTAGTGACATAGCCTAAGATTTGAACTTAATGTTCATTTTAACAAATTCAGAAATAAATTTACAAAATAAGGAAAGTTTTTACAAATACGTTATAGGTAATTTATTTATTTTAATCCGTTAGTACATTCGTTTTATTTTGAATTGACAGCGCCATCTAGTTGCCATAAAATAATTCAGGGTTCCCCAGACCTGGAAAAACTTGAAAAACCTAAAAAAGTCAAGGAACTTGAAAACTCAGGAAAGAATGGTTTATTTTGAAAAAGTCAGTTAAATTCAACGCAGGGTCATGGCGATCTAAAATTAATTCTTCTGCAAGGTTAGCTCAGGGCTCATTTTTCGAGTAGAAATTTGCAAAAAACTTCCACATTTTCGGAGTAAAGATTTACACAATTTTTCACGTTTTCTGAGTAGAAATTTGAAACATTTTCCACGTTTTCCGAGGGCAAATTATCAAAAATTTTCACGTTTTCCGAGTGCAAATTAGCAAAACGTTTCACGTTTTTTGAGTTTAAATTTGTAAAATTTTCCACGTTTTCCAAGTACAAATTTTCAAAATTGACTACGTTTTCCGTGTAAATTTTTTTTTTAAATTCTCTAGGTTTTTCGAGTACAAATTTTCCACATTTTCCGAGGACAAAATTACAAAAAATTTCACTTCTTCCGAGCCCAAATTTTTAACATTTTCTGAATACAAAATTTTTCCATTTTAAAAAATTTTCATGGAATTTTTTTAATTTTTAAAAAAAAAAATTGTTAATTTTCAAAATCGTCTTTAGTAAACTTAAAAAAATATTTTCCAGTGTCAGTTTAGGAAATTGTCAATTTTTCACGTTGTCATTGGTTAGTAAAATTTTTTTAAAACCTGGAAAACTCAAGAAAAATTCAGGGAAGTTGAAAATGAAATTTCTGGGAGAATCTTGAAATGCTAATAAAAGGCTACTACAGATTTGCAAAAAAAACGTCTATTTTGAATAGACAGCGCCATCTAGTTGTCAGGAGCTAACCATATAAAATGCATTGTAATCTGCCCTAATTCATTGACTCGGGTAATGGTTTGACCAAGGGCTAGCTATAGGGTACGTGTTCATCCCCTAGTAATTAAAGTATGAATTAAATAATGAAAACTGGCCAAGTTCCTCCTTAAAGGGAACCTTCGAAGACCACACATGAGTCTCTCTTTTGACAAATAAATGATAATAAGGATGTTACGAAATGTGGAAAAAAAATAGCTGAATCAAATGAAATTTAACTAAAGTCTCTTTTTTCAGTACAAAAATCGTGCTGATGAACCAAGGTGAATAACTTTTGTTCAATAAAAATTCTTGTTTCGCGTTTGGAAATAACTTTTTCTTATTATGTATTCTTCAATCGGTAGTCCATGATTGAAAAATGACGATTTGAAAAGAAAGGTATTCACCTTAGGGTTCTCCCCGCAAATTGAATAAAACAGCTTTTATTAAAAAAAGGCAGCTTAAATTCCAAGAATGAGACATGGACGCTTTAGCATTTAAAACCGATTTAATGAAATATAAAATGGAAAAAATATCCTGTTTTCTGAGAAAAAATTATGGAAGTGCTCGTGTTATGGGTCCGATAATTTATTGTCCTAAAAATGGGTCGATAGCCACCCCCGTCATGCCAGCTAGGGTACATTGTTGTGTGCTCTGGTTATAAAAATTAAAGTCAGGCCTCGCCACAACTATTTGCTAGTTGGAATTTGAAAAATTGTCTTCTTAAACCTACTGTATATTTCAAAAACGAAAATGCAGATCAGTTTGAGCGAATTTCCGAATAATCAGTTGCTTGTTTGGAAAAAAAATATATAAGTTGAATTGCTGGTTTAATTTTGTTGGGTTGCTCCAAACTCAGTTTTAAGTTACGATTAATGTAAGAATTGTTTAGAAATATTAAATCGTATATTTTCTATGCATTATATTTTGTTAAGTTTTTAAAAGCGTTCAATATGTTTTCAAGCGTTCAATATAAAAATTATCAAGTTAAATTGAAAATTAAAAATTTAGTTAAAAAATTTATATTTTGTTGACAGTTTTTAAGAGCGTTAAATTTACCAAAATCATTAAGCTAATGGCAAATTTCACTTGTCCAAAAAGAGTACACTCGGAGCACCCGAGTGTACACTTGGGTACTCCCGGAGTACCCTGGGGTACACTCGGAGTACCCAAATGTACACTCGGGTACTTTTTTCGACAAGTGAACTTCACCATAAATTGCAAATTATAAATGTTAAGTTAAAAATGGGTGTGAACATAGTGTTGTTAACGTTATTATATTTAAGAAATTCCATAAAAATATATAATCTCAATGTTTTCGAAAGTTTTCTCCATTATTCTAGTATAGTTTTAAGAATTTCACCGATAATAGGAATTTCATGGATTTATTTATTTTTTCATTAATGCAATTTAAACAAATAAATCCATGAAATTCCTATTCTCGGAGAAATCCTTAAAATTATAATTTTTGAGAATGGAAAGAAAGTTTCAACTTACATGTACATGTACACGTGACTTCACGAATATCAAAAGTGCCACTCGTAAGCATATGTCTGAGTACCCCTAATGTATCGCCCAAAAACTTGTTTTATGAACTGACAAATAAACAAGTTGAATGGAAAAAATATAAGGACTTGACCTTTCAAAATGAAATAACTATAGCAATAAATGCTGAGCCTAATTTAAGATTACGTCATATTTATTCAGGTTTATGGAATGGTCAGTGAACATGGCGAAAGGTACCACGAGGTCTCTAAATTTCACGATAATCGGATAAAACTACAGTTAAACCTGGAAAAGTGACCACATTTGAATGGTGACCACCTGCTTATGTTGACCACTTTTTAGTGTATTGTTGTTTTCTAGTGTACATTTCCTTCATAAAAATACTCTGTATAGGGACCATGACGACCTGTCTATTGTGTACAGTGGCCAGTGTGTGTTGTTGTTTTTTTTGGCAATTTTTACATTGCCAATATACCTTAAAAAGTGACCAGATAACGGATGAGTCACATTACATCTTGCTTTAACCCTTGGACATGATGATTCTGTACTTTTTTTGGTTTTGTGGTTTTCTACTACATGTTTTACAGTCTACACGTATAAGTGCAGTGTACATGTTCATTATTTTAATTTAATTCAGGCATTCTTTGTATATCGACCACCTGTGTACAGTGACCAACATAGCATTTTTTTTGGTGGTCACGTTAATAGTTTATTAACGTTGAGCTGCCCTCGGAATTACCTTTACCCCCCTCAGCGCCCAATTCAAGATGGCGTCCCGCACCTTGACCACCAACCTGCCAAAAGGTAATTTGGGCGGATGTGTGGACAGTAAGTTTTGGCGACAAATTAAATTTTTGTTTGAATGAATGAGCGATGAAGGCGATTAGGGTGAAAAACAATCTCACCTTTTAGGTAAATGCAAATGAGAAGCGTCCCCTGGCGGCCTAATCGGAATTGGCGATCCTAACCGCTACATAAATTTGTTAGCACCTTGCCCACCTGTTTAGGGGCTCATATTTCTTCATTACCCCCGCCTCGCTAGGTGGAGTTCAATAAGCAAAAATGGTTCCCCCCCCCCCCCAAAAGGGGAACACTTCCTGTCCTAAGACAAAGATTTCTGTTGCAGCGAACACAATACGGTGTGAAATTCCTGCGTTTTATTCACTGCACTTACCAGCAATAATTTTTAACTGCAAAAACAAGGAGTGGTCAAGAGCAGAGAAAATAAAAGCAGAACATAATGGCAAAATAAATAAAAACACCCCGTGGGTGGCGCGCTGGTCAGTGCAGGTGCATCATGAATAACACCTCTTAAGAGGGCCTATTAATGGGCTCCGTCCTGGCCAGGTCAACGTGTCATCGTTGAAAAATCTTCACACAATGGTTCATCCCTGTTTCAAACCATTATTTCAAAAAGCTTCAAATCCCCCACCGTTTTTAACGCATTTGCCATTTCGAGAATGAAATTGGCAAAAATGGGAAAAATGGGACCTTTTTTTTGAAACCCAAGTAATTTGTTGCTTAATGCTTACGCATTTCTAAAAGTTAATCGGTTTCAGTGAGCGAATTCTTAGCAGGCTCGTCCACCCCCCTCTACATTTTGAAATTTAAAAAAAAATCGTTTGTAAAACTTGATTTTTTACAAATGTTTTAATGTTTTAAATATGCCATTTTAATTGACGTGGCCCCAGAAATTTCATTTTCAACTTCTCTGACTTTTTTCATGTTTTTTTTTAAATTCCTGACCAATTAATGATTATATGAAAAATTGATATTTTCCAAAATCGACGCAGTAAAATATTTTTTAAAAATTTACTAATGAAATTTTGAAAATTAAAATAGAAGAATTAAAGAAATTAAAAACAACTTTGCTTGAATAAATTTAGAAGATTTGACAATTTGGTATTCGGAAAATGTGGAAAGTTTTGAAAATTTGTACTTGGATCACGTGAAGAAATTCGCAAATTTGTTCTCGAAAAACGTGAACAATTTGCAGATTTCTACTCGGAAAAACGTCAAAAATTTGATAATTTGCACTAGGAAAATGTGTATAGTCAGCAATTTGTCCACGGAAAACGTGGAAAATTTTTCAAATTTGTCCTCAGATCTGTTGCAAATTTTGCAAATTTGTACTTGGAAAATGTAAAGAAATTTGCAAATTTTGTCCTCGGAAAACCTTTGGAAATTTTTAAATTTTGTACCCGAAAAATGGGGATAATTTTGAAAATTTGTACTCGGAAAACGTGAAAATTTTTGCAAATTTGTCCTCAAAATCTGTTGCAAATTTTGCAAATTGATCCTGGGAAAATGTTAAAATGTTTACAATTGGGCCCTGTCTCCTTGAATTTCCCTGACTTTTCCAGCCATTTTCAAGTTCCCTGACTTTTCCAGGTTTTCCAGGTCTGGGGGAACCCTGTTAAATAAAGTCAAAAACACGCTAGTAAGTTTTCAAAACTTGTTTGACAAACAATTATACCAAATCTGACACATGCCACGAGTACATTGTGGTATGTTTTCAATATTATACAGTACATTTAATTTAAAATTAGAAGTATATTTAATGCATTTAAAAATTAATAATTTTGGGATAATTCGTTGAACCTTTTACTTAAGGATAAATACTACGTGCACACTTTAGATACAGTAAAACCTGGAAAAGTGACCTCCTTTGAATGGTGACCACGTTTTGGTGTGTTGTTTTTTCTAGTGTACGTTTCCTTTATAAAAATTCTCTGTATAGTGACCATGACCACATGTCTATTGTATACAGTGACCAGTGTGGGTTGTCGTTTTTGCAATTTTTACATTGCCAATGTACCTTAAGTTACATCTTGCTTTAACCCTTGGACATGATGATTCTGTACTTTTTTAGTTTTGTGATTTTTTATTACGTGTATTACAGTCTACAGTAGAACCTCCGTAAGTTGACCACCCAAGGGCGGAAATAAAATGGTCAACATAGGGAGGTGGTCAACATAT
>JAQGBX010006822.1:0-12056 GCA_034698745.1 Megaphyllum sjaelandicum
GGGGCGGAGCCAAATCTGCTGGTAAGTAACTGCAGCAAACTGCAGGCGTGGCTGCAACTATTTGAATACCCCTATTATAGAGAGCCTCTCTAGTGCAAACCACTAAGTTGCGGCCCCAACTGCAGGCGTGCTCGCAACTATTTGAATACCCTAAATGATGGAAGTACACCTACATGCGCATGCATATTCCATATAGTAGTTATAACTCGTCCAAATATATTCCTTTTAAGATAGGATATCCCTTCCATTTGTATACGTATGGGTACGATCACGTCGAATGCTTATAATTATAATTTTGGTTTTTGCACAAAGTATATCATACACAAAAATCGTGAAAATTATACATTATTATGAAACTATCTGTTATTCTGTACATGCAAACTCCTCAACATGCATGCATATGGAAATAGTGAAAATGCGTGAACAGAGCCTGTGACACCCACAATGGCACTATAGCAAGCATGTTTAAAGCATGCCGCTTCAAGCATGCATGCATTATGCTTGATGCATCATTAATTAACGCGAATGCAAAATGACTGTCTGTAATGGTAAAACATTTTAGCGACAGTCATCAAGCTGCAAACAGAAAATTCTAGAAAACAAACCAACTATTTTGAAAATAAAAATAAATTTCACACATTTGTATCGATCGAGCAACATTTAAAATGTGCCGTCTTCTCAATGTTGCACCCCCCACAAGCCAAAGGTATGGTTCATAAATTCGGATAACTGTTATGAGCATCGTATTGTGCGAGAAGAAACGTCAATGATCAATGAGAAAAGACTCAACATTGCAAGCATCACCAAATCAGCCGCTGCTGCCATCTGGCTGCAGGAAAGCTGGTATCGAGCTATAGATTTTCCTCCGTTTCACTCTTCGACGGCATCAATCTTGGTAAAACGTCAAATTCTGTGGGTAATTGTGCAAATGACAGCTATTGTCTTTCTATTAATGATCGCCGCTCGGTCGCCCTCGGCAGCCGAGGCCCCAACGGGGATCCTCATCGATTTTGACAGCAAAATTTTGACGCATTTCGCAGTAAAATGGCTGGAAATGAGACCTTTGAGGTATGAGTGACTGGGGTGAATCGATCGATCGTTTCGGTGCGGATCATCACGATTTCACTCGCTTCTGACAGTTGCTAGGGGCCGTAAAAGGCAAAAAGTAAGGTGAAGTCCCATCGAAGCAGGATAATTTCTCCTGGAGAAACAGCAAAAACTGTTTATCTCAAACACCTTTGCAAATATTAGTATATACGAATACCGACTTGATATTCCGTTCGGTTCCGGATGCTGCGCCTCGAAAGCTCAATGCAGAAAATCCCCACGGGATATACTTGATGTTTGTCATGCACAAGGTTGATTTGAACAGTTCCAGAAATGGGGAAATTCAGTTTGTGTAATATGGCAAAACTTTCCAGTAAAAAAAATTAATAAAGCTGCGCTGCAGCTGTTGCACTCATTTCTGTATTTTCAATAAGGCGACTTCTCGTGAATTCTAATTTCCTCATGAGGCAAGGTTTCAGAAACCATCTGAAACTTCACAAACGCACCATAAAATGGGACAATTTTAGAAAACAACCTCAAAAATTGCAAAAAAAAAACAAAAAAAAACAGCAAAAATGTCGTGTTACAATAATTTTCAGATTGATTTTTTTTTTATTTCTCCATCTACTACACCTTAATATATTAACAGTACCAAATACTTTACAATTTTTAAACCGACGTTGTATAACTTTACCATAACTTTAGATGGAGGTTTTGTTTGAAAATTCCAGAAATCGAGTTGGTGGAATTTCGGGGCAACCAAGTATTGTTTTTGTTAAATCCAGCTTGAATGCAAAATTACAAAGCTTGAAACGAAAATAAATCAAAACCATTCGAAACTGCAAATACCTCGCAACTATAAAATTTGCATCAACCATTCCGTAACACAAAACAACATTTCATCTGAGAAATTTCATAATTATACAATAGTTAAGCATGGTAACAGAAAAGGATGCGGGGCAGAACTCGTAAAGACAAGCTACGAAATGAAGCGGTTCGGTCTCCAATAGTGGCCGGGTCTCCAAGATCTTAGCCGGAACTGGCAATACATGATTCTTTGCCGACATATCTGAAAATGGTGCAATTTCCATGCCTCGGCAACAATGGTGGATAACGAGGGGAACAAAGCTCGCCATTTCGAGTCGTTGCAGGGCATCCAGGTTGTCAGAAGCGGCAAAGAGAGGCAATTTTGAGAAAATTATTCAGTAAATAGTAGGCGAAGTCTCGCGAACAAAGCGTAAGAAATGGCAGTTTGCATTTCTAGTCTTCAGAGTCCAACGAACGAATCCTTAAAACTACTTTTACAAACTCCCAAAGCCCCCAGCTTGATTAAGTGCCCCGGCGAGGGCATTTCGGGCATTCAATGGCCATGCCACCCACCTGCTTCCCCGACAAATGGGGAAAACACAAAGTCGCTCCAGCTGTAGGGATTCTGCAGATGCGCACATTTGTACTCAGATCTTAACGTAGATCTAACATATTTTAGTTACAGTAAATAGATGGTGCAACGTTTTTTTTTTTTTGTTTGTTTTTTTTTTTGGAAAAGCAGCACGAATTTCGAAAACTAATTTAGTACGTTACTAATAGTTTCAAAAAACGATGAGATATTATGAAAACTGCTATGGAACTGTTTTTTTTCCAAAAAAATAAATAAAAAAGTTTAGACATTTTCGAAAATGGTTTAATTGTTTAAAACTACAAGTACATGTATGTAGCATTATAATCATTGGTTTCCTTCAATATTTCCCCTATTTTCAAGTTTCTGTTACATTTTCGAATTTTACTTGGATATTCATGTCCTTACTCACCAATAATCAGGAGTTAACTGTATGCTGAGCTATGAAATGATTTTAATACGAATTCATCGAAATAAACATTTTTTTAATTTTTCTTGGCTAGTGTTTCCAATTTTTTGCGTTAAAAGATTGTAATTGTTTTGGAAAAAAAACTGCTACACATCAAACTTTATAGATAACATATAGCTTCCGTTTAAGGTATTTTCAATTTGTCTTTTTCTTGTAAAAGAGGTGGTTATGTGGAAGATTTATTAAATACACATTAAGAAATGAATGTAGATGGCATCAATTTGAAAATTATGCTGTCGCACATATTCAGAACTATATGTTCAAACATTTCCACAGCGTTCATTGTCATATATTCCAAGTTGGAGAATTTCTTCTTGACCTGTTCTACAGTGTATGTGCACTAAGGTTGGTCGAATTTTATATAAAAAGAATATATTTTTGCTCACCTCAACGTTCTTTTTGACGTCATATCTGTCAATGGTCTTCCTCAGGTACATCGAGATACCCGCCTCGACCTCGGTGGCGTGGGGGTCACCGGGGATGTCGGGGATCTGCAAGATCCGCCGCAAGGTGTCCCTCATGTCGTGGACGCTGCTGTGGACCGAGCGAAAGGCGAGCTGCAAAAGATGAAAAATGTGACAAAAGACATAAAAAAATCAATTTTCAGCTACCTTCATATTTCCCAGAGGAAGAATAAAAATCAAAATTTTCTCGGAAAAAGAGAAAGATGAGCTCGGAATTCTTGACGCTCTGACCGTGGATCACCTGCAGAAACCGGAAAATGTCCCATTCGTCTGAATAAATTCATCAAAAATGGATTGAAACACTGCCCACAAGTAAAATAAAAGTTTGTTTTCAAATATGGTTCGTAAATGGATATGAGCGAAGTTCTGAGAAAACGGCAAGTCTTGCTATTCTAAGAACGCTTTCGAACGTGATTATTGTTGTCGTATATTTACCAACCGTGGAGAGTTGGTAAATAAAATATCGTGTTCTCGGAAATGTATTTTTCAAACACTGGATAGAAATGTCTCGTATATCATATCTGATAAAAATCTTTTTGAAAACGGCCTGCGTCACAGACTATTAATGGACCGTTACGCACTATTTATCATATTTATTAACCACTTGTTACGCAGCGGTCAATATAAAAATAACGCAACAGGACAAGAGGCTATGCATCCAATGACGTGGATAGATCTATAAACATTTAAACCAAAACATTGCAGGCCATCTAGTGGTAGGAAAATAAATTCAAATAAGCATAACACGACCAGAGGACGTTTTTATTTAAAACGACGTTTCGCCACCATGTGGCATTCTTCAAGTTTTCTTCTTTCCCTGGATTCCGGATTACCTTTTAATTTTGCACGTATTTAAAAAACAAATCATCGTTCCCCATGTTGGGAACAAGTCTGGTGTCCATCCCATTCGAACGAATTAATAGGATCCTATATATCAATTCGTCTGCAGGTGCCCATCCTATCCAAACGAATTGATAGGATCCTATCAATTCGTTTGGATGGCATGGACCCCAGACTTGTTCCCCACATGGGGAACGGTGATTTGTTTTTTTAAATACATGCAAAATTAAAATGTAATCCGGAATCCAGGGAAAGAAGAAAACTTGAAGAATGTCACATGGTGGCGAAACGACGTTTTAAATAAAAACGTCCTCTGGTTGTGTTATGCTTATTTGAAAGTCAGGATGCATGACGAAATAGTTTAAAAACTATGCAAAGATGTAGTCATTCGAATGTACAATAATGTGAATAATGAAGAACAAAAGCACTGACCACCACGACTGAAAACAGAAGCTTGGACTTGAGCTCTTCGGCATCATGGAGTTCGGGCAGACCATCGAGGGCGTCCAGGGTGTCAACCCGGGCTTGAGCATATAGGTTGCCATAGCGGCGAATAAGGACAGTTGGGCGTTTGTCGCCAAAGGCCACGTTCTCGAAAGGTCCACTTCCGCCACCACGTTCAACCATCCGTTGGGCTTGTTCCGCCAGCCTGAGAGAGAAAAGATGACGAGCGTTAATACGAAACGGCAAAGCGCTAAGCGAGATTGTATTAAAAAGCATATACGAGTTTTTTTCAATTCAATTCAATTCTTTACCCTGCAGTCAGTACATAGTTATATTTCCCGGATTTCATATTTTAAAGAGGACGATTGGATGACCGATTGTAAAAATGTAAAAACCGTAGGACATCATTGTATCGCATCGCTATACTTCAGAAGTGACACAACTCATTTATTTTTTTTTTATTTTGAGATAAAGCAACTTTTAAATTCTGTTCATTGAATGATCAATGATGAAGTAAAGGGACATTACTGCCATTTAGCTGAAACTACGGTAAATACAGTAGAGCTCATTTCGGTTGAATTAGTTCCGTTTTGAAACGGGAATTGACAATTTTTGAATTGCGTCACTTCTGAAACAAGCATAACAGAAAGAAATGCGCGCTTATACATGTATATTATTACTTATTCTTAAACAGTTGTGTTAAACTAATCGAATAATTTGGTTCTTTTAGTAACTTAACTGGCCGTTCATCATTCATGCAGTTTACCACACGATGTATAGTAGAACCCTAACTTTATCACTCAAGCTAAGTCTGTTAAAAGTTTACAATTGAATTCTGAAGACCTTCTTCACTTCATCGCATGGTCAATTAACCTCAAGTACTTTCTGGTTTCTCTAAGAGAAGCAACAAAACATAAAAATTAGTTTTGTCCACTTTCAACGGTGAACACCGGAAGCCGACATTTATCAATCTACAATCGCGTTTCGAGTATTTGACCACTGGTCAACATCCATGTCGTTCAATTTACAGAAAGTCTGCGTTCACAAATTGCTAGATTTACAACTGCAATCGGTCGCCGTGGCAACGCGTGGGAAGACGAATTCCGATATTTTGGCCAGACAACCGTTACTTTCACGGTCCAGAGGCCATTAAAGAGACTATTAGTGCCGCTGTTAACGGTGGATTACCTGCAGCCGAAAACATTAACTAACGCTTGGCCTTCTCGCAAAATGTATCGGAGCACGAGTTGTTTGGACGATTCTCCACTTTCAATTGGTTTTCTTTGGCCATGAGACCAAAATTAGATCTCTGGCTGCTCGTCTCATATTCACCTGAACCTAGCTCAACGTGTTGCCACGGATAAAACTGAGCACGAAGTCCATCAGTCAAAATATTGATCTGTAAAAAATTGCCAAACAATGGCTTTAGAATGCCAAAAGATATCCATGACTAAAGCCCCTCGGACATTGGATTGATTGTGGTGGGGTATTGGAATGTCCGTCGGACAATCGATATCTTGAACATTAGAAGGCCCTCATGCATGATCATGGAATCGAACACTTAAGGATTGATTGCATGGACGCTCTAAGAGTCCACTCTAAGACATTAGAAAAAGAGTGCATATAGCCGTTGCCGACTTTTAGATGACATTTCTCTGGGTATTTCACACGAATCTCAAGAGTAGTAGTTGACCCTCGGGGGACATTGGATGGATCCTCATAGACAATGAATAAACTCTCACGGTAAATGAAAGAATGGAGGGATGTATTACAGGTGAGGGAATTTGGTTACCCTCGTGGTCAGTAGATATATAGTACAAGAAAAAATGGATGGGTTCTTCTTAATAGAAACACGACGTATAGAGCTTCAGATGCTCAGTGAAGAATTTGGAGATCATAACATTTCTTACAGGCATTCACCAATTGCTGAATTATTTCGTGATTCAACCAAACTCTGAGACTCAACTGATCATTCCTCGGAAACTATGCAGCGACCGTCCTGGATTTCATTCTGGTTCTGAGAAATAAGGAAGCCAACAGGTGCATTAGATAACCCTCGATGCTCTTACAGTGAGTGCTTCGAGCATGCATTCCTATAAGTGGTCTTGTTGGCAAGACACTCAGGAAGGGTTACATCTTATTTTAAAGTTTGCGGAAAAACCGCCAACCGCATTTAAAGTAACGTTAAGGGCATCTGAAGGCCCTTAATGCCCTTTCTTGCACCGTTTCGTCTCCCCTGCACCGCCAATTCCGATTGGGTTTTCGAGTTAGCAGTGAGGAAATCGAGCTATTTCAGAAAACCCGTTCCGAAAAACAGATCCATGGGCAGGCCTAATCTGGAGCGGATGACGGATTTCTGGAACTGGCGCGCAGCGATAGTTGCGATCGCAACGCCGCATCCCTCATTTCCCATCAGATGAACGAGTCGCAAATACGTGGATCAACAACGCGGAGGCGCACTGAATTTCAAATATCTATTTCCAGCCCCTCCTACCCCCCAACACCCCTAACCAACCCCGATCCCCACCCCAACAAATACGCGTATCGGAACTACGTGATAGCTCCATAAAGGAAAACGAGAGAGTGGAAATGAAAATGAAATCAGGAGATTCATGACGATGGCGCAGTAGACGCTGTGAATACAAAAGCAGCCACGTTAAATTCCGTTCACTGGGGAAAAACGCACTCCAACTCTGTGTGCATGGTGGCGCTGCAGACTCCATGAGCGATCCGGTCAAAGTGATGTTAACGGATGAATGTGTATAGTGACAGTGCTAGTTTATTCGTTTAGGGTTAGAGCATTTGCTTGCAACAGTTCTGGAATTTAGTGAAGGCTTACTGCGTAGTTGGGACATGGAGGATTATAAGGACGTTGAGAATAAATTAGATGTCTACAGTTTTTTGGCGATGGGTATAGTTCTGGGAAAGATTAGTGGAGAGCTTTTGGCAAGTTGAGGCGTTTTGGACAGTTCTCAGATATTTATTTATTATGAACTTATGAGGCATCGCTAACTTTTTAGCGCCCTTCGAGAAAATAAGGACTTTAATGGAAATTTAGTATCTTGTTAGTCAACTAATTGCAGTTTCGGATATTATAGGGGATCTTGGAGAAAGTTGGCATACGAGGGCTCCGAGGGTCGCCCAGGACTGAACGGATAATTAATAATATACAAGTTTAACTTAATCAAACTCAACTGTACCTGAAACTTTAGAGATAATGAAAATCAGTAAATGTAGCACTTGATCTGAAAAAGAAACATTTGGGATGTGGGGGGTCTTCGGAGACCCAATGGACATATCAGCCAATCTGAAATTTAGGACTTTGTGGATTTTTGTAACCGCTTTGGACATGCTCCAAACGTATATAGGATGTTCAGCACCACCTGACAACACGGGTATTGTATAAACTTGTCACGCAAATATTGCAAAATTGCTCAAGTTTTGCGGAAAACTTAATTGAGTTTGGAGATCTTCGTCGACCTCGTTACAGGTATTTGAAACAAAATACAGTTGACTCTCGGGACTTTCGGATTTGGCTTTTAGCACACCTCAGATACTGCGAATATGCATTGCAATTAATGCAGTCATTTTGAACTTTCGGACATTGCGGACATATCGTGTAGTACTGTAGTGCAACTAATTTAAGCACTGTGCAGCTGCCTTAATTTGGAAGCGCTGAATTTTACAACTAATTTAAATATTGCCTAGCCGAGGACCCACTTTCCCTATCGACAATTCTTATTTTCTGCAAAAGTGCACCACGCGTTGAATGCTAATCGCGTGTCGGTCGAGAGACCCTCGCATCAATAACGCCGCGAGTGGCACCAAAATCCCCGCGAGTTTAATTTCGTTCTCCATTCCCATTTTTAATCACATTTCCCAGGGACGAAGACGATAAATAAGCCGCAATTTCGCTTAACTGAAGCTAAACTCGCATCCAAAAGAGCTGACTTTATTAACTTTGCTCGATATTTCGTTTATCATAATAACAATATTGGAGGCGGTGGGAAAGACGAGGTGCCAGGCGAAGGGTAAACTACGGAAGACCCCTGCTTTTAATGAAAATGGATGGCCCGATTAGCCATTTATCATCGGATCATATTCCTCGCGTGCGCCAAAGAAAGCCATGATCTAGGGAAAAAAAAGGATTAGGCCGCCATTATGCGGAATGGCGCATGCAGCCGTAATTTTACAGAAAGTTGGTTCCCTTCAATGGCTTAAATTTGGCATGAACTCATTGAATATCGACGATTCTTTCATATCGTGTTCTGCGACCAAAACGATGTTAAAGGAGAAATGACAAGGACTGCTACACCTAGTACCTTTTACGAGATCTTAACGAGACATGTATTTCCAAACATCTGCTTCTTAAAAATGGATGTGGATAATGATAACAATACATCCTACATCTTTCCGAATTGAATTCAAGAACGATTCAACGGCTCCTTTCATTACTGTTAAACCGCTATTAACTTTTAAGGGCCGGTTGCACCAACCAAGGTTAAGAATAACCTAGGGTTAACCAACCCGTTGCATAGCACAAGCAAGGATTACGGGAACAATTAAGAGAAAGCTTAACCCAGCCAGTAGACAGGGTTAACCATGGTTATTAGGCAAAAACAACATCAGGAGGCCGCACCACCTGATCACATGCACAGACAGGGGAGGCCAGGATGCGCAATTTGGCAGCATTGGTCAAAGTTAGTTTATTTTCCGTATGCCATTTTGGTTTCAGCAGGTTAAACATGGGTTCCATAAGCCTGGGGCTATTTCACCAAAAGTTAATTGGTGCAACATAAACATCTAACACGAAGGTTAACCTGTAATCAACTCAGACACGACCAAATAATTGTTTTATAACAAACGACGTTTCGCCACCATGTGGCTTTCTTCAAGTTTACTAAGGATAATTAAAGTTACAATTAAAACATAAAAAACAAAGGGATACAAAACACAAACTGGGACAGTGGGGGTCTCGTTAATTAGTTATTTTCTCTTTAATTATTCTTAGTAAACTTGAAGAAAGCCACATGGTGGCGAAACGTTGTTTGTTATAAAACAAATACTTTGGTCGTGTCTGAGTTGATTATTGTTTAAATTACCGACCACTTGATGAGAAGATATGAAGGTTAACCTGGAGTCAAATTTTAACTCAAGATTAGTAAACCTCCGATTTTAACCTAAGTTGGTGCAACCGGCCCTAAATGAACCAAAGAAGATTGAGATATCTTCCCAGAAATGGTAAGCAATAACAATCTTTCCTATTGTCCTACACTAGATCTTGACATACTGCTTAATAGCAGACATAATTTTGGCTTCTGTCCATGGTGTTGTTTGAATGAGGACGAAAACTGGTGCGGCCATCTAGGGTCTGGCTTTAAACTCTTTCCTGTTATATGTTGTCATGCAGATGAGATGATCATCCCACTCGGTGTTTCGCGATTGTTTATCAAATTTGAACCAAAAAATAGCATTTTCTGTTAGTTTTCATTTTCTACTACTCACCGGTCCTTCATCTTCTTCTCGCGATCCTGCAGGCCGGCGATGGTCTGGCGGGCCTTCATGAGATCGCAGCGCAGGATCTCGATCTCTTTCTTCATGTCGCTCATCTCCATGTCGAAGACGGGTGAAGGAAGATCCTCCAGGCAGACGCGGCTAGGGCTTCCCTTCGGTAGGGCACCTGAAAGACCAACAACGGGAAAAAAAAGGTTTATAGGGTTAATAAAGCAGTCATCATTTCAACTAGCATAAGAGTAAGAACATACCGAATGCCTAGCCGGGCCGAGCTTACAACAAGCGCTGATAAGCACGGAAGTCCAGAAGGGCCACAAAAAAAAACAAAAAAAAACGTAGCGGTGGCGCTGTTTGATCTCACGCAGCCATCAATATGGCGATTTTATTTCTTTTTCTTTCTTTCATGGCCCCTCTAGACTACTGTAGGCTACTTATCAGCGCTTGTTGTAAGCTTCGTGAATCCCACGTGAATAAACATTACATAACTTGAATAAATCGTTTCTTGTTCAGTTTTGAAAGCGTCTGTTTCATTTTTTCTAACCCTGCATCGCATATGGAGAGTGCATGCAAACATGGCGCCCTCCCCTGCAAGCGGTCATTTTGGTATCGCCTTTTCTCTGCTATTTATGCAAAACAAATCGAGGAACGATATTGCAGGTTCCATGTTTTCATTCAAAGTTTGGGTTGTCGAAAGTAGACCTAAATTAATTCCAACATTCCTCTGAGAAAATTCATGAGAAAAATTCTCCTCCACTACCATAGTCATTACATCGACAGCTCTAGTTCCAATAAGACCCATAAAACGTGCAAAATTTATTGCCATCTGGATTCCACAGCGTTCCATAATTTCTTGGATGGAAATTTTCACTGGGGAAATGTGACAGGCGGTGCAGATCCATCTACTTGATCTTGCAAAATCGTCGAGCACCAGCCCGAATGCAGCGCAGGTAGCGACATTTCTCTTGGACTTTCAATTTGATTTTCCTCCCAATGGGGATCTTTCCCCGCACATCCCTACTTCGGAGTCCTTCCGCTTTACGTCTTCGGCCTCCAGCGAGTTTTATCGCTGTTTTTCCGAGGTCCAGGGCACGAACATAAAAGCAGGGCTAAAAGCGTCTTTGTTCCGGCGCTGAGCGTTAATGAGCCGAGCTTAAACGGGGATCTTTCGCACTTCTTAAAAGCCGGGCGGGGCCTGGCGGAAGACGATGGCCCAATTGCCGGAGGAGCTTAAGAGGATGTGGAATTTTCCACTTAATTGCCACGACGTGCCAGCCACCCTCCACCCGGGGCCCCTTAGCGCCTAAACGTCCAGATTGGGACTTCCTTAATTTGAAATTATACGACATGGCAAGCCGGCATCGATTTTGCCGTAAAGACGAAAGGAGCTTCGTCGTTAAGATGTCCGGAGAAGTGCCAAAGTAGCCCGATTTGTCAATGGCATTCTACGGCCTGGACGGGGTGCATGGGAGGTTGGGTGGACATGAACAACCAACGACCCCGAAACCGTAACAGTCTTGTACAGTCGACCTCAAATTACGATCATAATGCATCGTTACGGAACACTTGAACGTTCGTACGATAATATGGTTTTTGCGATGGAGTATATGCAAAAATATACGATTATTTTTCTGATGCGATTATTCAGATCGTTCAGATATTGAACGTGTCGTTTATTCTTAGCTGCTGTTTTTCTTAATTTTCTCCATATGCAATTTAGCGGACACGCAATGGAGAAGATATCCCAACAATCTTGAAAAACATTGGCCATTGCATCAAAAGTTTTTTTAAGTGACCATTTTTTTTAATAATAATAATAATAATAATAGTTTATTCCAGGTTAGGAAAGGGATAGAATGGGTATTAGATGTACCACTGACAACTA
>JAQGBX010006823.1:0-12056 GCA_034698745.1 Megaphyllum sjaelandicum
GATAGCCGACCCAGGAATCGAACCTGAGTCTACCGAATGCAAGACGAGGATGCTAACCTCTAAGCCACCTTGCTCGGCAAGTTGTAACAACATGAAATAATTGCCAATGAAGATAAAAGCGGTTGAGTTCATGCAAACAAATCATTGTCTTATTTTTTTTCCAATTTGACATTTTGTCCTACGTGTCACGATAAAACTTTGAGCACACGTTTCCGAGAAACAGTGGTCGTATAGGCCAAATGTAACAACATCATTGGATAACATCATGACTTCCTTTTTAACCGCACAAACAGAATTTACGTAACTATAACAGGAATGAAACAAAATGGGGTTGCCCTCTATTCTGTTCCACCCTGTATAATTTCAAACACCTTAAACTCTTTTCACTGGAAATTGGTTCTGATAAGCTCAAAGATGCAGCGTGAATGGCGAAATTTAAATAATTTCCGCGTTCTAGGAATTTGGTGAAAATTGCAAACCTCGTCACGTTGATGAATAACTTTACTGAAAAAAAAAATTAACGAAGCCACGAAGTATCTTCTTAAATTAACCATGTAGGAAGGTCCTTCGTGGTTTTGTTAATTAGTTTTTGTTCGTTGTAGAGCTATAGTTTTTGAGTGCTGTAGTTTTCGTTACTTGATTTCCGGTTAACTTAATTGAAGCATAGCTCCAAGTCAGTATACAAGTCTTGAAACAAAGTTCCATATCAATCTTGATTTTTCTTGAACTTTTGACTACGTAGGCCTGATTATTAACCAGAGTTTAAAACATGCAATTTTCATGTATGAAAATGTTAAGTTGTTTATTCGCAACTTTGACATGAAGCACAAAAGTGAGCATGTTTTTTTGCACATTTTTCATATATTGCTGTGTTGTCTTATACCATGTTGAGATCTAATCTCAACGGTGGAATAGTTGGGGAAAATTTAAGCACATTTCTGCCTGCAACCATCGCTACGTCGACATTTATTGCTGCCTAATGTGATCGGTGTTACAGACAGTTACTTTTCCGTATCGATTAAATTTTCAATAAAAAAAAGTTTGAATTTGTTGACATGTGCTGCTAGGCATGTCGCTTTACTGCGTTTTTTGTAATGGCCTAGTCGTGCGAAATCGATATATTTGATGTTTGCCTTGCTCCAACCGCGTTCAAAGTTGTTAAAATAACATCAAATGCAAACCTTTAACAAATCAAATCCCGTTTTATTAAAACCTTTTTATAGGTACTTCAAAGAGGATGAAATGTGAAAGCTCGTTTCAAACTTTTTCAGAAAAATAATTTTCATGAACATGAATTATTAATTACCTGAATACGTGAATTACTGGTAATTGGACGGATGATGGGGTGGTAAAATGTGTTTACTAATACCAGTTGTCACTTCATCAAATATCTGAAAATGTAATTTTCATTGTTGCAAGAGAAATCAATGATTTCGAGCTGTTTTCCAGGTCTTGAGAAAAACAAGCCATTACTTTATAGCTAAAAACTTGTCAACAAACATGTCAGAAACTTGCATATAGCTAATTTAGAATATTTTGACACGTATTACACGCAGCTTTATAAAAAAGAAATGTCGATTTCTGGTACTTTTGACATTTTTTAGACATGTCGGTAAAATGCTTATTTAGAAGGCTTGGGTGAATCAATGGAAAGTTACGTTATGTTTTCACAAGTGAGAAACTATTGCATCTTAGTGACCGCTTAAAATACCGGTATAATTCGATAGCCAATGTTCGTGGACATAAGTACTGTAGCTAATATGCACTTTTAAAAGAAACTTAGATAAAAATTGAATATCAAGTTAAAGTATATAGAGTAGTATAGGCAAAATGTTTTATTTGTGATACTGCTTTTTGCTGTGAAATGCATGGGAAATTCCCCAAAAATATACGTTTATAGGTATTCTGCCTCCGTGCTTCTGATTCCTATGAGGATAAGAATAAAATATCAATATGTTGCATTAGTCTGGAAGTTTCGCATGGAAATTTGTTCCAGGGCGAACTCAGCAAGATTCTTATTCGCTCTTCTGTTTGGAGTCTGTCAAATTTGAAATGGAATAACTCCGATTCGAGCATGCTTGCTATGTGAAAACCTCGGCTTTACTTTCGAGCTTAAGGTAAACAGACCTTCGGGAAAGATCCAGGCAGTTCCAAAGGACGATCTTTGGATATGTACTATATGGAGACCGTCATACCAGAACATGCAAGACGAACTGAATCTAGTGGGAATCCTCTCAAATATTTATATTAAAAGGAGACGTGTTTGCTAGACTGCTTATCTTCGCTGGTTACCTTATGCTCCAAAAGGTTGATGCGTCAACTCAGTATAATCAGGTTGGGCTTGCTTATCTAGAAAGCCCGTCACCGGAAACGGCTACCTCTCTTTTGAATTCCACATCTTGCATCAGTCATTTTATTTTAGATTTAATCGTTGCTATGGCTCGTTCTTACATCCATTTTACCACGGCATCGTAATGGCTCATTGTTGCATCACTTTCATAACGTTTCCATAAAAGACAGTTTATAGATACGCTGCTGTGCGAGTTGGGCAGCATATACCATGAGAGGACATGGAGGACACGGAGAGAAAATTTAAAAAAATGCAATTTATCCTAATTTCGACTTTGATGATAAACAGCTTTTCGTATTGTTTCATCTATCTAAGCTCATGTTAATAATAATGAGTGCATCTAGTCAAAAATTGCATGCTTATAATTTCAGTTTTTAATGAAAGTACACCAAGAACTAATGAACACTCAGAAAGCGTTCAAACTTTCATTTACGCTGACAAATATGCAGTCAAGATTATTACTGGAGACAAGGTTTATTAATTTTGATATTAATTGGGTGTAGTTCATACAAGAGCTTAATCTTGTATGAATTTCTGATCAATATATCTGTACCGAGCTTCTTTGAAAATACATGCAATGTTGTTTCTCATCAACTATCCGATCATGAGCCAATTTGTTCTTGATTTTTCCCTCATCCACTTATATTCGCACTAATGCATATGTTCATTTTTTTACATGTATGTGCACAGTTCCATTCTATATTTTCCCATCACTTTCCTAAAATAAGATTAAAAAAAGGCAAATGCAATGCATTAGATACTTTGTTTTCACCTTTTAAAGGGTGGTTAATACGAAAGTTTGATGATACTTCGGGAATAATTTATAGGCAGACAGAAGTTAAGCCCCAAGGGTCTTTGCCCTTCTTAGGCGGGGGATTATGTTTAATGGATATATATGTTAAAGGGATGTATTAACTATGATATTTATTATTACGATTATGTATGGATTAGGAATAATATTATGGTTAGTTCAGTTGAGACATGTCGGCTATTTCATTGCATCGTTTAACGTAAAGAGCCCATATGTTATTTTCTTGGATGGTTGTTAGGAGAATTTCAAGGTCATTTAGAATTGATAAGTGCCTTGGTAAGTTTATGTGCCTTAATGTGGATGATATGTTAGGGTCGTCGCACTCTTTTAGTAGATGTGGCCAGGTTGGAGGGTTTTTAGAACATAGTAAACATGGTTCGGTAAGGACCAGTTGAAAACTACCTGATTTGATGAAAGTCTGATACGGGTTAGTTCTGAATTGGAATATAAATTTCTTGATGTGGAAGGGCAAATTACGATCGAAGTATGAGGGTTTTTGGGTAGAATGGTGGCTTATACTCTTGTAGTGCTTAAAGTGCGAGGATTGGTTTATTCTGTTAGTTATAAATTCCTTGTGCTCCGATGTTAATAGTGCTCACCGAAAGCGAATACTGTATACGTACGAAGTCTTTGGTACAGTCATTGTAATAATAAAGTTATTCAAATACATCATTCTCGTATTTCTTCAAAAAATCGATTGCCTCACTCTGTCGTTTTTTTACATTAATTTGCATCAAGGTTCACCGTTTTCAGTTTCACTCCACATCACACCACCTGACATGTTGGCAAATTCGAGTTCTTCCATCCTGTCATTAGCGGTACTCAAATAGACAAACTACTTTTAGCAAAACTGAAATTTCCACCTTTTTGAACGCCCCTCAAAAGGGAACCTTTTTAACTTGAAACGTTTTACGACCTCTCAAAAAAGGTCTGTAGAATTGCTAAGGCCATTCATAAAGATCGATTCATAAAGATACAGCAAAGGTAATCTAGAAGTGAACTTGGAAAACGTGGGTTAGACAAGTTCACTTCTGCAATGACTTTTGCAAGTTGGTCAAGCCAATCACAGAGCTCCATTTTCAAATAATGTCAGCAGATGTGATACAGTATATATACATTGCTGCAGTCTGCGGAATGTCGACTTTTATGAACGACCCTAGCAATTCTATACTGACACCTTTTCAGAGGTCGTAAAACATTTAAAGCTGCCCTTTTGAGTTTTGAGGGCCGTTCTTAAAGGTGGAAATTGCAGTTTTGCTGAAATTAGTTCGTCTATTTGAGTACCGCTATTGGTTGGTATTTGATCAACTGCTTGAACTGAGTCGATGCAGTACCAATTTGTGTATGCGAAATTCACGGTACAACTTGGTAAATTAGGCCATGTACACTATACATCTGGGCCGGCCGGGCTTTATGCCCTATTCACAATGCAAGGACCTAGGATTAAGACGGTCACAGGCGCCATCTTGAGAGGCTCACAATGGCTTGTTCCACTAAGACATGTCTTAAGGCGCTGTATGAGTGCGGATATATAACCCACAGTAGTCGCCAGTAGCGCAGCAAGGCTTTACAGACTTATGCCTCACCTAGTAGCCTACACCGGGGCAGATTTTTTGGACCAGTCGAATTCGCCATTAAGAGCTCTTGCCTAATTTGTCTCAGACGGCTAGAACGGAAGTGGGACGCAGAAATGACGTAGCTAATTATCATCTGGCAATAAGCCACTTCTGTCTCAGTCCCAGGGCCGTATTATCCATAAGGCTGACAAGGCTCAAGCCTATAGGGGCCCACCAAAAAAGGGGCCCATGATCATTCATTCATTCTCTAAAATTCTCTTTTTTAAAAATTTTCATAATTGTTCACGTTTTTCGACTTTAAATTTGCAAAACATTTCCCCCTTTTTTTGGATAAATTTGCAAAATTTTCCAGGTTTCCCCTGTTAAATTTCCACAATTTTCCACGTATTTCGAGCATGCATTTGCAAAATTTTCCGTGTTTTTTGAGTACAAATTTGCAACTTTTTCTACGCGTTTTCAGAGCATAAATTTGCAAAATTTTCCACGTTTTTTAAGTACATCTTCGCAACATCGTAAAAATATTTGACGTTTTCCGAAGACAAATGTGCAAAATTCTCCAGGGTTCCTTGTTAAAATTTGAAAAAAATTTCACGTTTTTCTCCTATCAATTTTTAAAATCTTCCAAGTTTTTTTAAAAGTACAAATTTGCAACATTTTCTACGTTTTTGGGAGCAAATTTGCAAAATTTTCAAGGTTTTCCCTTATTCAAATTTGCAAAATTTTCTTTTTTTTTTTTTAGTACAACTTTTGCAACATTGTAAAATTATTTACGTTTTATGAGTACAGTATGTAGATATTTGCAAAAGATTTTACTGTTTCCGAGGAGAAATTCGCAAAATTCTTCAGGTTTCCGTGTTCAAATTTACATTTTCCACGTTTTCGAGTATAAATTTGCAAAATGTTCCACGGATTTTGAGTTCGAATTTGCAACATTTTCTGAAGTTTTTTGAAATTCGGGGCGGCGAGGGGGGATGGGGATCGAGGGGCCTAAAGAAGCTTGAAGCCTTGGGGCCCTGTCATGGGTTAATACGGCACTGCTTTGCGGTCTCAAAAGAAAATAACACTGTGCTTGAATGTTCAATTTACATAACATGCACCTGTAAAATTTTGTAAACTTTGCTCAGAAACTGTTAAAATATTGCTAATTTTTTCTTGTGAAAAATTATGCAAATTTTTACTTTGGGAAACCCTAGAAAATTTTGTAAAATTTGCTCAGAAACGGTTAAAAATATTGAGTTTTTTCAAGGAAACGTGGGCAATTTTTCAAATTTTTCCTCAGGAAAACATGATGAATTTTGCAAATTTTTACTCAAAAAATCGTTAAACATCTTACAAATTCGTGTTTCTTAGAAACGGTTAAAAAATGTCCAAATTTTGCTCAGAAACTGTGGAAAACGTTGCAAATTTGTCCTTCAAAAGTAATAAAAATATTGCGAATTGGTCAACGTGGAAAATGTGCTAATTTTTCCTCGAAAAAACATTCTGCAAATTTAATTTGGGGAAACCTGCAATTTTTTATAAATTATTCTTAGAAACTGTTTGCAAATTTGTGCTCAGTCTGTTAAAATATTGCGAATATGTCTTTAGGAAAAAGTGGAGAATTTTGCAAATTTTTCCTCCGGAAAACGAGAGGAATTTGGAAATTTTTACTCGAAAAATCGTTGAACATGTTACAAATTTGTTCTCCTCAGAAACTGTTGAAAAAAAGTCCTCAAAAAGTGATAGAAATATTGGGAATTTGGCAACATGGTAAATTTGCTAATTTTTCTCCATTTTTTTCAGATACTGTCAAAAATATTGCGAATTTGTTCTTTAGGAAAACGTTGAGAATGTTGCATAATAACGCATGAAATAAATTTATTTAAAAAATAGTAATAGACAAACAAAATCTTACCTTTTCCTTTCGCAATAAAGCCCAAAAAGAAATTAACCATGCCACAGAATATGCACTGCTAAAATCTAATGCTTAAAGCCTTGCAACATGCAAGACACTGGACTATTGGTTAGAAAATTGTGACCATTCTTGTCAGAGCAGTGTTCTTTTCTTGTCTTTTTGGACAATGCCACATTTTTGGTATGCCAAAATCCAGTAGGCCACTGTAATTAAGGGGCCGACATTGGAATCTCCAGGAATTCAACATCAGAAATTTAAAATAAAAACAATAGCAATAATTTGCTTGATTTTGCCGACAGGAACAATTTCACCGCTTTGGGCCCAATCCCATTTACCGCCCTTTGTTCACGACCCAGAAAGGGACACGTTTATGGATCAAAAATTTCGCACTTGTTGAAATACTGTATTAGAAAATGTTCAGAAATCTAGGGCATTAGGTTCAAAGCCTGCAGGCTGCAGCCGCATGTTTGAACTCCAAAGACATTTAGGAATTAGCTCCCCAACCCCTTCCCCCCCTTCCATTCCTTACCTACGCCCCTGCAAGGCTGCAGCCTTGCACAATTTTTACAAGATAATTTTTAAATTTTCAATATTTTCCGCCCCCATTGACAATTCGTGGTGGGGGTCTACCCCCACCCCCCATTATGCACGGCGCTGAAACGGTAATAGCTACAAAAAATAATTGGAAAATTGTAATGCGTCGAAAAATTAGTGGCTACATTTTCAACATTTAATTATTAATCGCCACAAAGCAAATGACTTCTGGGCTTTTCGTATGTTTGCCTCCACGCATAACACCACTACAATGCAGGAAAGCTCTAGGACGTGGTTTGTTTTAGGATTCGAGATTTCCTGCAATTCAGCGATGTTTACTTGAGTGAAAAAGTCATTCGTTGTGTGGCGATCTATATTAAATATTGCGAATGGTACTATTAAAGTTGTTGTTTGACGCACTTCAACTTTCTTATTGACTTTTTCTTCATAGATATTACCATTGCATTCTGCAACCTATGGTTACTATATGTTCCCCATATCCGATTTTTCATATTTGCACCCATTCTGTAGATTTGGGGGTAAGAAAGAAAGACTAATTACTCACACTGTATACAAAGATTGCATTCAGATGTTAATGGAGTAAAAATGAAAAACTCAGTAATTATGGTTCTTAATTGATAGGCTTAACTGCATGGCAGCTAAAGACAAATTGAGTTTTTTTCCCTTTATTTATTTAACTTATTTACAAAAAGTTTCAAAACCAACAAAACGATTAATTTATACGGCCGAGCATAATTTGCTAGGGTCTATGGCATCAATGAGCACAATGGGGATGATGATAATTGTTTATTAAAACATTAACGTAAAATTATACAAACACTTTTATGAAATTTCATGTAAAACTTAGCATTGCACAGATGCAGGGTAGAAAAACCCTTTGTTTTTTGTGTGCAATTTATTACTCAGAATCGTTGTTAAAATTATGTTCCAATTGCACTTTTATGCACTTAATACTTACGTGGACGTGCAGTAAAACTTCGCAAATATATTCAATATTCTATGACTTTTAAAATGACGATTCAGAAACATGACCTTGCTCCAGATATTTCTGCTGGCCCACAGGCTTGCTTTTATGCGCTTGGACTGTTCATTGGTCAGACAATGCCTGAAGAGCCATTCTAGTCTTGGGTGGCGGTACGCTAGAATGAGGTCAGCAATGTCTTTGGCTCTTAGCTCGCAGTATCGCACTTTATGACTTTCCTCTAAAAGCTCCAGCAGCAATCTCACGAAACGAAAGTTATTTTCATCGCATTTGGGCATTTTAAAGAGGACCATGTCGATATTGTAAATGATGACTCTTTGCCACTGGGATGACCAACCAGCCCAAAAATCATCGAGTTCAACGCCGTTTTCACAACAATCGACATAGTGTAAATAAAAGAAGGGGATTAAAGAGTTTCCTGCTTGAGAATTCGTGGTGGTCAAACATTCATCCGTGGCCAAAAATTCCTTCAAAAAGTACTGCAAGGTGTCGACATAGTCACCATCCATCCGGCGACAACTGGATATTTCAAAAACTGCATAAATCAGGCTCCCCATATTTAAGTACCTTTGCTCTTCGGGCATTCTGTGGAACAATTCCATAAGTTTGTCCAGATACGGCCACTCCAAGAGAGAAACCAGAAAAGGCACTGAGTCAAGGAGCGCCTCTTGCAGTGGCACATTGTCTGGGTAACAGGAAAGCAAGAAGAGGTACAAGCCCCGAAGGGTGTCTTGATGAAAGTTCAGTTTATCAGCATGAATTTGCTTAATGAGTTCCGTCGGATGCTGTAACTTTTCCTCGGCATTCCAGAAATGCCTCGCCGCAACTTCGTTGCCATTGATCACCGCATACTCGAAATTGGTAAAGCTTTGTGGTTCACCCGCTGCCACGTACAGTTGGTTTAGAAGGCTTGGTAGCCTCATCCTGTCTTCTTCATCAAGATCTTCATAGCAGCTTGCGAATTGGTCTTGCAGACAGAAGATGCAAGACAGCTTGTAGCGCATCAACTTCGGCAACTCTTCAACTCTTAGATCCAAAAGCGCCACTGCGGACTGTTTCATGTCCACCGTGCCCCAAGGAGTCATCTGGATGCACTCATGGATGCAGCTGATGTTGGTGCTGGGAAGGTGCTCGAAGAAAATGTTATTGGCTTTTCGGATTCGCCAGAAGATAAGCTTTACCATTCTGGTCATCGCTATTTGACACTCAATGGGAATCTCAAGCATCAATATCTCACTTTTGACCTCTTCCGCTTTTGTTTCTGTCCACTGAGAGTACGCACTAATATTAAGGTTTTCCGGAATATTGCGTTGGATGAGCTGAGTCACCATTTTCACCATGGAGGCACTCTGCAGGGAATATGATGGCGTCACATTCATGGCTGAAATGAAAAAGGAAATGTCAGTGAAACGCGCCATATCTGTTCTGGTTCGATGATGAAACGTGACAATTTTGACATTTTTTTGAACGTTGATGATATGGAAATTATTAATACTTCATATTTCATGGGATCCATTTTAATAGATGTAATTTTGCCACAAAGTAAAGCCAATTCAACGAAAAACGCCTGTACACAAGGAAGAAAGTAACTAGGAATCTTAAATTTCCACATTGATAATATATCTTTAACGCATTTTTTTGATAAGTGCATCCATGAAATTAGTTCAAATGATACTCTCAAAATTAATTTTTCAACAAGTGTAGCAAAAACATAACCTTTAAACAGTATCAGACTTTACTGATAACTTCTTTCAATTTCTCACTTGCTTTTCATTGCCTTCTAGGGTGGCCATATTGCCTAGTTTGAAAATCACTGATTAAAAGTATACTGTAATTAACGAAGAGAGTTTATTTCAGATTCTTTACGAAGACTTAATGAAAACCCCTCTTTTATTTATTTAAACCTGTGTTTCACAAATATTTTTGTGGCACTGAACCCGTTTTTTAGTAAAAAGTTTCAAAATTGATTCTATTTTGAACAACATATTTTGTAAAGTCAAGATACCACCCGATCGAAGTGAAAGGTAGAAGTTGAATATGAAAAGGAGTAGGCATAGAGACAAGGATTAAAAAATGAATTGAATAATCGACAAAAGCAGAATCAAGAATAATGAACAAGAGTATCCTATAAAATTTATTTAAAAACGTACCTAAAGCTGGTAGGGACGGGATGAACAGAACAGCGAAGGTACAAGTGAACAGTTCGTCGGTGGCTGGAAGTCCGAATCGAGTTAATTGACGATGTCCGAGTGGATGAAAATCATTTAAAATAATAAAATTAAAAATAAATTGAATAATAAGCAAAACCAGAATAAAGAATGATACAGAATTGACTTTCTCTTACAAAATCAGTTAAAATTATAAAACAGTGTCAGTCTTAATTTATAACGTATCTAAAAGTTGCAAACTTATGTTCCCCTCCTTATGTTCAAAATCGTGGAGAACATTATCATGTCAATTTTGACATTCGTTGACCTAGTTTGAACTTCATTAAAGGGCTATGAAAAGCGCCTTTTTGTGTTAATTCTTTGCTTAGCTGCACAATTGAAATGACTTTTCACATATGGATATGGACGTTGGTGTACCATGGGACCGTCTGATGATGCAAAAACTGACGGTGCAAAAAAGTTCCCTCTTTTCAAGATTATAATACATTCCAATCTATTGACGCTCTAATTCACGTTTCAAGTTCTGTTGTTTGGAAAACGCATTTTTTAAATTACTTTACTTCTTGTGTTTATCTACAAAGTTTACACTTAAAAGACGTTTTATTGTAACAAATATATCTATGCTGTACAATGCAAAGGTAGTTTAACATCTTTATACGAAGTCTTCGAAGTTTAAGTTTCGGTAAATATTGCAACTATGCAGGGCTAAACAATTGCGGGCAATTTGAGCTTTTCTTGTAAAAAAAACATTCTCTGAAAAATAATAAGATATAGGTTATTATATCAGTGGGAAATCTGCGATAATCGGCAGATTTTCTAGGTGCCAGCAGTTGACTGTATTAAATTTCGGTTTTGCCAATAGGAATTAATACTGGATTCTTTGACCTATAGATGTTAACGCATGTAAAGGTCAGCAGACCACTTCAAGCCACTTACTTACAGGCACAACTGCTGGCCTTAATCTACAGATTTGAGTACCCCTATTAGTAAAAGCAAAAGTTAAAAATCTAAGAGCATTTCACTTTTGCAAATATCCCTCCTATTACGAGGGAGAATTTCAGCCAATCCAATTTCCATTGGACAAATTTAACCCCAATGTTTTTCAAAAATATCCGCATGTTTTTCTATAAATTGGAGAGAGTTTTGTTCCACTTTACATTGTCTGAATCATGCGTGTTGAGGGAGGTACCCCCTAACACGCTGCAACTTGTAAACAAATTTTGTCAACATTTTGTATCCACGTTTCGCTAATTTTCAGTCGCTTTGTAATCTTAAATTTATTACCAGCCTAATTTTAACTTGTATTAGGCTCCTTTAAATCCCATTGGAATTTAGGAATTTAGGTCTAGCGCCCCAGCATCTCTACTTGAGGAAAAGCTCCCCCTTGATTCTTCAGTGCGGGCTTCCTGGAAGCCGCCCGCGTTTCTCGCGGCACCACTAGCGGTAGCAGTAACCAAAGAGGTTCAACCCAGCCCATAACCTAAGATCACATAAACCAAAGTTGTGGGTAAGAGTTGAGGGTCAGGAAAAACAGTAGTAACCATTGAAAAGAAAGTTGACTCTAAAGTTGAACCAAAACCTCGAGTCAAGAGTCAGTGTTAATGTTTTTGAGGCCCCTGCCGGCCTCCGTCAACGCAGATGACGTCATCAACATGTCAATGAGACGATTTCATTGGCTACTTTGAATTGAAAAGCCCGTGGAATAATGATTTTCAATCT
>JAQGBX010006824.1:0-12056 GCA_034698745.1 Megaphyllum sjaelandicum
TCCTATACTAAACATGTTCAGTTTAGTACCCTCTACAACCCCTAAAATTATTGACGGTTACTTTTGAAACACCCTGTCTGTAAATAGTAAGATATAGTTATTTAACTTTCCGCCATTAGCTCAAAATCTTTAAAAAAATTAAAATTTAGAACTGAAATTCTACAAAGCTTATTTGAGTAAATGTTAGAGGGTGAAACAAATTCAGATTCTTGCAGTTTATTTAAAAAATGAAAAATATACAAATAAAACAAAATAATGATATGTGTAGTACAATGTACTGCAACAACAACAAAAAAGCCTAAAGACGGACGTTTGTTCTGTCTTAACAATCTCAGCCACGCATTATGATCCCGTTATCCAAAAGTTTTGAAACTTTGGAAAATGAAACAATATAATATTACAAGATTCTCTGAATTTTTTCAGATTTTTTCATTGAAAAATAAATTTTTTAAAAACTGTCATATTTAAATTTCAACATCCCAAAACAATGGCAAAATATTTACAAATTAATTTTTTATGAGATTTTCTTATTCTAAGGATGTGATTTATTAGACTATCCAAAAAAACCCACTTAAATTTATTAGAAATTCATTAAAATCAACTTTGTTTTTAGGCCTGTTACCGCTAATTTCTTGGATTTGTGACTCCATGTTTTCAAAATGCTATCATTTCCTAAAAAAATGCTAGTAAATTGCACTGCAAGCCTGCATTTGAAAGAGGGGCTATTCCTCTAAAAACTGAAGCGTTGCAGTGCAACCAAACGTCATTTTCTGAGGCGCTATAATGTTTTTACCAAATGTCCCAATTTTGGGACATGGTGACTGAAAGGGTTAAAACATTCATTTCAACAAGGCAAAAATAGACATTCATAACTATCTGACACAAGCATTAATTTCGTATTTAATTATTTAAAAAGTTGAAACAAGGAGCATAGCTTTAATTATATTAACTAGAAACTGGAAGAAAATGCATTTTTTTTCTTCAATTTTTTATCATTCAATGGAAATTTGGAAGCAAAACGCAATGCTCAATTATTTACACCAAGAGCTTTCACAAACAGGTTTGCGACCTTCTTAATTAGGACTCATTCCTGATGCAAATTGGCCTTATTATATGATCGATCCTGCACATCTAGAGAATTAATAGGAATGCTATTTCAGTTCCTGACCTAATGAGATTAGAGATGATCGATAATCAATGGGAAATAGGCATATATCGATTTGTTAGATCACCAAAAAATGCTTGGTTTAGAAGACTTGTGAATTATAGAAAAAAAAAGAGCAACATTAATTTTCCCAGAGATGCAGTCGGATTTTTTTCTGCCCCATTCCCCTGATCAATGAGTATACATCAGAGCAAAAGCTTCGACACTCATGCATTCCATGATTAAAAAAAACAATGGATGGACCGTAATTCAAATCCTTTCTGAAGTAATTGTCGAACAAACCAGAAATAAATATGTGAACAAGAAAGAGTGACATCACGAAGTTCAATCATGATTAAAAAATTTGATCGAACTTTCAAAAATAAGTCTCGCGCATGCGCACCTCAATTGAGTCACAAGTACCTCGCCCAAAGATGCAGGATGCACGGTACCATATTGTTAGCGACTTAAAATAAATGAATTTAGCAAAGTTGTTGACTTACCCCTGTTAAACTGCATTTTCACGTTATTCTCCAGTCGATTTTAATCCGTTTTAGTGCAAGGAGAACGCGTTACGCCCACTTTATTTAGGTAATTGCATTTGAACAATTTGAAAAGGCACCTCAGCATGCATTCGTCGCACTGATGTTCTTCGCCAGCAGCTCCTGGCTTTCCCATGGGCTGGTTACAAACCTCAAGGCTTGGGCTTTAAACTAAACATTGCGGAAAACTAAACTCGAGAATGTAAATCTATTAAATTAAAATTAATATAGAAAATGAAACATTTCACCAAACCCAAAACATGGATGACAAGAAGGAAGCAGTACACGAACTCAGTGCCATCTAGTTGCGATAATGAGCAGCTATAATTAATGCAAGTTTTTTTGGCTAAAAGGTACTTTACAGAAGCGCTTTTATTTCAAAATCCCAACCAGGACTACCATAGATCTATCATATCATACTGTAGTTAGGACGACGCGACGTTTCAAAAGGCGCTCATGGATTCAAAATTTGAAAATTTCAGTAAGTAGATGCAACTGAAATTATCATTAGTAATACAGAAATAATCCATACAGTGCATATAATGAACATTTAATATATTACTTCTATATTATATGAAATCTCAACAAAACATACAATTATAGGACAAATAACCACATGCAATTTGGAAAGAACGATGAATTACCTTTAGATTACACCTATTGTAGTTTAAACCTTCAGGTTCATGGTTGCTGCAGACTGAACTTATCCAAAAGTAAGTTGAAACAACCTGGTTAAATTAGCAACAAATCGCTAAAAAACACATTAAAGCCATATTTGTAACTTACCAAAAGTATTAGAACTTCAAACCGAAAAAAAATGAGCCTTAATTGTTGCATGAATTATAAATTTATTTTGTAATCCTTTTCATTAAAAAAATACATAAGCCCAACTCAATATAATTAAAGATAATAATTTGTTGGCATTATCATATTTCATAAGGGCACAGAGCCCTTACATTGACAAATTTTTACATATCATCAGGATTTGTCAGCGATAGGAATTCTTTTACCCACACTCAATATTTATCTACAGAACATATTCACCTTGCACAACAAGCCATACAATGTAAATTATAGCATTCAATTTGGAACTAGTAAAAAGTCCAAATTGGATCCAATCGCAATTTCTTGGGGATCTTTGTTGCTAAAAAAAACCAAAAACGAAATAAAAATTAAATTCTAGTATCAACTGAGTCAGCAGCATGGTGTTAAAGAATGACGATGAGGCTGTAAATGTGCACTTACGCCACGAACAATTTGGCTGGACTGGACCCATGCAGCGTCATTTTATCATCTTGCACATCCAACCAACATCCTTCCGGCAAGCCCTAGCAAAGAAAAAATAGATTAAAAATCTAGTTTGTGTTCTAGATAAAGCAATAAATAACAATTTTATCATTTAAGGGGGAGTCCGACGGCAAATGAGGGTAGTTCCAAATGTGTACTAATTACTTATACAAATTACCAAAATTTCAAACACGTCCAGTTTTCCAGAAAATCATCGGAAAAAAGAAATTTAAATTACACTTACATCGTCGACTTTTTCCCTATGATTTAGGATTCTTGGTTAAATTAAAAATTTTACCGTAGATAAGATTAAATTGTGAGCAAACACGCGTTTCAATTTTGGCGCCTCTCGCCAAAAATCGGCATTTTTATCGACTACTTTCGTCTGGACGCCAGGCGAAAGATGGATGATTTGGCGGGAGGCGCCAAAATAGAAACGCGTGTTTGATCGCAATTTAATCTACGGGAAAATTTTAATTTAACCAAGAATCCTAAATCATAGGGAAAAAGTCGACGATGTAAGTGTAATTTAATTTTCTTTTTTCCGATGTTTTTCTGGAAAACTGGACGTGTTTGAAATTTTGGTAATTAGTCTAAGTACAATTTTAATTAGCACACATTTGGAACTACCCTCATCTGCCTTCGGACTTCCCCTTAAAACAAACCAAAACGGGTGGCGAATCTGGGTATTCATGGTACTCCTTGATCCGCTGTTGCCGTGTTTCCTAAATATGTAGATTTTCAGAATTGAAATTTTTTCGGACAATTATTCTAATCTTACAAGATTGGCTTTTGGTGCTGAAATAACCTAAACCTACTCCCATGTGTTTGGAGTCTGGGGCTGGCTCGATGTAATGGGGATTTATGTTGAAAGGCACAAAATTCAGAGCATGGAAAGAAGGTGGATAAACGATTGGCATGTCGTTGGTAGTGCAGATGCTCATCGTGGACACGTTTGTACCTGCGCTTGCTCCCATATATAAAGTACCATCCTGAATGAGAAAACACAGATGCAACCTTTACTCAAGACAATATGTCGACGTAATAAAGGTGCTTACCTCCAGAACCTTCTTTCGAATAGGCTCGATCAGCCCTTCATCATAAAGGGCTTTTAATAATCGAAAACTGTTTCCACCCCCTACAAACGGTTATACATAAATGGCTTTCCTTCATTTATCGATTAATGCATCAACTGCGTTCATGTTACAGATCAACAAAGTTGTTGATACATAATACAAAGTTTTTAAGCAATCTGTTAGTATTTCATAATAAACTGGGACAATCAGAACAACAAATTCTGCAATATATGAATTCAAAAATTTTAGCAACTACTAAAAGATTCTGGCATATTGTCAGAATGGATCAACCAAAATCCTCCAACCTCCAACAAAGTCCAATTTTCTAATAATGCGTAAACAACAACAGATATGCAGATCGATCGATCCACAGCCTGAAGCCAGCAAAAATCTGCTCGTCACTGGCTAATAGTGAAATATGTTGATGCAGCACTCTCAATTGATACCACAGCATTACAATATTTTAATTTCATTAATATACCAACCAATGAAAATTGCTTTTGCATGTAAGACCATTTCAACAGGATTTTCCGCCTTGTGTATGCTCTCAACTTCAATGCCTAAACCACGGATTTTAAAAAGATCTTACTTTTAAGCATTTAGTGATCAATCAGATTCAAAACTAGAGTGTTGATTACCAAATCTTCCAAATCCTTCGCTCGCTTTTTTGGTATAGCTGTCATGATCTTTCAATGCATAAGGAATGAACAGAACTTTGGTCACAGACTTGCTAGATAGAAGAACAAACTACGGTCAACATCTATATAAATGCGTTAGAATTTAAGGCTGCTTTTCATTTTCAAACCATATTACCTCTGCAAGAAATTCTTTATTGGTTCCTCGCAATGATCTAAATATCGACAACCATGATTTGTAGAGTTTGAAAGAAGAAGTAATCGACGTCGAACCATGTTGTTAACAGAACGAAAGAGGTGCAGTCTGCTCATTTTAATTTTGAGGTGTCTGCTATCAAGCAATGTTGCCTAACTTAAAGGTCCTTTATTATTTAAAATAGAATTTTGTTTTATTGAATTGTTGCTTCGTACTTTTAACTAAATTACATTTAAAATTATACGCTAAAATATTTATTGTTGTATATTTATATTTAAATCTGATTCAACTGACCTTACGTTTGACAAAATCCCAACATGAATAAATTTCGCCCTTTTTAAGAGACAGCATTGTTTATCCGTGACGTCATAGATAAATTAAAACGAAAATAAAAATGGCCGCCACAGCCGAATTAAATATTGCGAGAAAGAAATTGATGGATGCTTTGGGAGAAGATTGCAACAAGTAAGCTAAGTTTAATTCATACGATGTTTGCTAACGCACACTTCAGCTATTCCTTAGTAATTAAAAACCTTTTGATAATATTTCCAGGTACTTCTCCACTTTGAAATTGTGGTTCAGACGCAAGGTAAACCAGTGGAGAAAAAAAAACTTACCGGACAGTTGTGATGTTTTGTTCATAATAATTGAAACTTGTTTTCGTATTTAGATATCCAAAGAAGAATTTGACAACGAAACGAGAAAGTTTCTCTCTAACGAAAACAGTGCGTGTCATCATCTAAAACCAGTGTCCTAGTGTTTTCATCATACCGATGATAGATTGCATTTGTTTTCACCAAAGAGGCTTAAATGCGCTTATCAACTCTGCGTTTTCTTTTTCCTTTCAGTTATACTCCACAATGAGTTTCTGTTAGCCGTCCTCAACAAGTGTCAAAGCTGGACCTCAGGACACAGTATGGAAATTTAGATTTGCCACTCAAAAGTACAGGGTGTCAGCGTAGTCATTTTTGTTTTCTTCATGGTTTTAGTGAACAAAGAATCCAATGCTTCGACACACATGTTATGCAAGGACAAACTCAAGAAGGGTAAAGTGAAGAAGAAATCTCGGCCTATCAGGGCCACTTTTGAGGCAAGTTGTTACGTTACACGGGTACTGGGTAATATTAATCTTGGACACTTTTTTGACATAGAGCCAAGTTTTTCCTAGACATTTCGTTTTTCACAGAACCTTTGCGGGTTCTATTTCAAGGCTAATTCCTTTAATATCTTGTATTCCGTTTTGCCTTCCAGCACAGATTTCAGCCAGTCAATACCCTTCATTGCGTTCCCGCAATTGTGGCCAAAGATGCGAGCCAAGACGGAAGAGTTAGCTTCTGCGCACGAGAAGCCACTTTGCCCGATGCGGTCATGATCCACGGAAGGATGTTCCTTACAGCTTGGGACTGTGGTTTGGACGCAGTGGACGATGATGCTGTGCAGCTAGTGTTGAATGCAGTTGAGGTTGTTAGCCCACCAAGTTCATTTTCTACACATTTATCAGTTATTTTCTTCTGACTAGTGACCTTTTTTTTGTGTTTGCAGAATCACTTGAGAACCATTCTGATGGCTATATTCTCCCGCCGGCATGCTTACAAAGCACGAGAGGGAAAATTTATACACGGCATCGGAGCAGTGCTACCAAATCCATATCTGATAAATTCTCCAAAAATATGGCATCCAGCAATAGAATGGCAAGTTCATGTACCAGGATTCTTTAGCCTGGCTGTTGGGGTGAGTTGATTAACTGGTTTGAATTTATTCACATTTACACCTCAGCAGTGCGACAGAAGTGACGGAGACTGGAGAGCAAATTCCCAGGACGAAATGGACGTCGGAACGCCTCGAAACAGACGCCGTGCAGACCTATTCCGGAAATCCATTTCCAGCACCAAATCTTTCGCCGGTGTCACTGTACGATGTTCACGAAGCACTCCAGGTTAGATATTTGATGGTTTTTCACTTTCAACAACTCTTAGACAGTATCCATTGACTGACGAAGTTGCTGACACGTAAAATTTTGGACAAAAATAAGTTGTAGATTCTAGATAGTCCTTAAAAATAATCAAGTATTATCTTATTTTTCTAGAATTTTGAGCTTTGCTGTCTAAAAAACGGAAATAGAAATTTATAAAATCGCTCAAATTTCCATGAAAAGTCCTGATAATTATATTCCTGCACTTTTAGGTTCAGCGCCAGGCCATTCCGTCACACACTGTTTATGCTGTCAATATGGAACGGCTGGCAGTTCGTCTTTGGCATCGGAGTCACGAAGAGCTGGAGCAGGACAGTTTGCACAGACAAGAAGAGGAAATGAGGCAGCAACTGAACCAGCAAATGATGGATCAGACGACGTGACTTCCATTGCATTAGGCACCAAATTCTAAAATTATTATTTCTGTAATTATATTAAAAGCAATTAACTTTGTATATAAAACGAGAAATATTTTATTTATTCTAGTATGATGGGCTTTGTTCTTACGTGTGATGAATTAACGCACAAAAAAGGGGAAAACAAACTATGTTCTACTAGCAGATGTTATTTATGATTAGCGAGTTGTTTAATAACCAGAATTGACTCGACTTGTCCAAGAACTGGTGATGCTGGTGTGTTGACGGCTGAAACAATGAACATTATCCGTTTACCCCCACAGACTATTGTGCAGCAAAAAAAGAATATGTACGAATCCTTGCTGATGAAAATGTTCTGTCAAATCTTCATTCAAAATAAGGGAGCGCCTATATTGGAGAACAAGCAATAAAATTAAGGATGGGGAAATTCATGAAGTTGACATACACATCACCATTTGCTCATATGCTTAACTTCAGAGATTAAATGAAAAATAGAAAAATTATCTTTTTTAAATGGACATAAATTAATCAATGACAATGCTTCAAACAAAACTGCTAACTTTATTGCAAACTGGAAAAACACAAAAACAAAAAAAAACTCAGTTAATTTTGATCCTTTCATACTATATTTATGGCAGCAATCTTTTCACAATGAGTTTCTCAGACAATTTCATCATCCAAAACTTGCCAAATTTCATGACACATTGTCCTAAAGGATGCATCCAGCTATTTTATAGATAAAAAAATGGTCACTGTCTTTCTCACTTACACTATGTATCACTTTTCCATAACTTTATCGTTCTATCGTTTTCCAGCGATGCAGATGCGATAATGTTATCGGTAGGATGACAGGCTGTGCACAGAACCACATCTGAGAGATAATATGGGTACAAATAATGTAGTTGTGAAGTTAAGAAAACAAAACAAACCCTGCTAAATCAAGAGAAGTGACTTGCCTGTATGTCCATCCAACTTTTGCACAACTTCCTTCGTCTGCAGGTTCCAGATATAAACTTTGTTGTCCTCTGAACCTGACACAATCCACTAAAACGAAAAATTAAAATGCATATACAAGTCACAAAACGTTAAAAATTGAATTTAGAATCACAATCTCGGTAACGCACCTTTCCTCCAGTCACTGAAAAGTTGGCAAATATGCAATACTTTTCATTCTTGTGTCCGGTGTATGTCTTCAAGCACTTTCCCTTACCATAATCCCACAATTTCAGTTGGCTAGAAAATGCAATTTACGTTAGAATCTTTGCAAACAAAAATAAAGCTCCAGAGATAAAGGTGAGAACAATTGAATCCAATGTTCCGTACTTATCCAAAGTGGCTGCCAAGATGTATTTGCCATTGGGAGAAAACTTCACAAAAGAGACCGGTGGATTATCATCATCTGTAAACAAATTGTCCTCGATTAGTAAAACAAAGCTGAACATTGACTAATCCAGAAGATGCCAGACTTGCCTATCAATGTCTTCAAGCACTGGCCAGATGCAGTGTCCCAAATGCGGCACAGTCCATCATAGCTGCTTGAAACGATGAGGGACCCATCTCTGTTGAAATGAACCTTTTAAAAGAAAATTATCAGAGGGCTTTAATAACTACCAGGATGGCCAAGAAATTCACTGCATTAAGCAGTACATACAGCAGACACAGGATCCGAATGAGCCGGAAGAGTTTTGAGACATTTTCCAGTTTTCACATCCCAAATACGGACGCTCTCATCAAACTTTGAATAAAAAGAAGGTGCATTTCAGCTTTAGCAATTTGACCAATGCTTTGATAATAAATAAATTCATCTGGTCGCTACATACCGATCCAGAAACTATTAAATTAGATTGTGGGTTGAAATTACAGCAAAATACATAATTAGTGTGTCCTTTCAATGTTTTAGAACATTTGCCCTAGAATTAAAACAAAATTGTTGGGAATTAAGTAGGATTCGAAAAACCCGGTTTACTTGGTAGATGTGGGGACCACTAATAAATGGTAATAAATAAAGGGTTTTTTAATTATTTTGAAAAACACTTCACATAAATTAAAAGTTTATCAGGTACTAGTTAAAAATAAAAAATAAAAAAAAACTCGCTTGCAAATACATTTTGTTTCATATTTATTAAAATATTAATATGGTGTTAAGTAAAGCAATATGAGCTCAATATTCAGAAAAAACGACACATCTTAGCGCACAATACTTTCAAATAAATATATACCTTGTTTTATATTAAAATGAAATTTTTTTGAGTTGTTACTTCAGAAGTGGGAATGAAAAATCTTGATGATGTTAACCTGAACTAGATACTGATCATGATAAATGATAAATAATATAAAAATTAAAATACACACTTACGGAACTCAATTCCCAAATTTTAAGTGTTTTGTCATCTGAAGCTGTTACTAACAATCTGCTGTCAGTTGACCAGGCAACATCTGATATACCCTAAAACAGCAATAAATAAACAAGATTTGAAAAACGCTGCAAAAAAACAACAACAACATAGAAAAACAAACAAATAGCGACTAACCAGTTTGTGCCCTGATATAGTTTTCTCAAATTTTCCATCATGCGATCCCCAAATCTTTACCAATTTGTCCGCCGCTGAAAAAGAGATAAGCATTTTAAACATAAAAATGTGGCTGCTATTAGCCAAGCAAAAGAAATTTTATATACATACAAGAGCTGGCCAACCATTCTCCATTTGGGCTAAACTTTACGGAGGATACCGCTTTGGAATGACCAGCTAGAGTAAATTTAAGGCTGTATAATGGCTTCTGAAATTTATAAAAATGCTTATTGTAATAACCCTGGCAGTGTAGATATATTAGCATGTGAACTATGGTCAACCAATATTGTCTTGACGTTGCAATTTCAATCCAAATGTTAATTTAGCATAGACGAGAAAACCTTTTTTTTAAGCATCTCAGCTGTTTGCCATAGGATAACTGCTAGGTTAGAAATGAGGGCAATTTCAACTTAATTTTTGATCATGAAAAGCTGCCAAAAAATGATAAATGTCAAATACATGAGGACATTTGCAAATGATCATTGGCATATTTCTGCTACACAGGGGCTAAACACCAGTGACAGTGGATGTCCCAGCATCACACACATTGTACCTGGAAAATTTCGCCTATGAAAGGGACTTCCATCCCCAAGAGCAGGGGTCGGCAACCTTTTGAGTCGGAAGAGCCAAAAGTTACAATTTACAAAATTTTCCAGTTTTTAAAGAGCCACTAACATCATTGTTTCAATATTATGGTATTTGATTAGGATGGAACTGGAGAGCCGCATCTTGACATCGAAAGAGCCGCGGGTTGCTGACCCTGCCCAAGAGGGATCTTTCACGTGCAGAAGTCAAACGGGATCTACACGGGACCTCATCTGATAGTCACCACTTAGAAAATTAGGCGTATCCATAAACTTCTCACAGACCTCGACTATGCGTAAACCACGCAACTCAGGGTCAGAGGTAAGCGTATTCTTGCAGTTAACGCGCCAAAACATACTCCACTCAGCAAATGAAGTTCGTTCTCACCAGTTTATTAGCATCTTTGTTTTGTGAATTTGCAGGCGTCATTGGACCAAGGGTACGTGACAGAGCAGAAAGTGGCTTTTCTTCTTCTTTAACAGTTCCTTCAACAGCAGACATACTCGGATTTCAGCAATTCAGAAATCTACAGCACAATAAGTCGGAGTTAATGTTAGCAAACATTTGACAGCAAAGCAGTCATCATATATACTGTACATTAATTATAAAGTAAATGGTAGCATTAACCGCAGCATATAAAAAAACTAGAAAGCTAGTGCGTTGTTTGAGCACGTACACCTAATGACATTCAGCTTAAAGTATACCTAAAATAACGATCGACAGACAAACTAGTTCATAGCAAATGATCACATTTTCTTCAATCATTCTCATGAGGGTCTACCTATTTTTGCTCATGAAAGCACGGGGACATCCAAACATTTTCTTCCTACCTGTTAGTGCCTCAGAATTTTATCGAGAATTATATGTTCTATTATAGGTTCTATTAACCTCGAAACGAAATTGAAAAAAGAGAAAAACCTCCTGCTACAATAACAAACATGCCAAATCGAATAACTCAACTCGACATGCTGTTCCAAATTTTCGAATAAAAAGAACGACAACGGCGCTCTAGAAAGCAGCCGAAACGCGCGCAATTGTGGCGGGGAAAGAAAAGCATGCTGTCCTCGATTTCCCTAAATCCATAATATTTGGAAAACTAACTAAACATATCAGTAAAGACACAGTATGCTATGCTAAAGATAAGTATAAAATGAATAATCCAATTAAGAATCATTGCTTCGAACTATTGCCTGGGAAGGTTTCCAAAGCTCAAAAGAACAATGTAGCGAGAAACAGTGGATCCAATTTGCTGAGCAACATAACTTGCAGAATAACAAGTAGTTCTACTTGTAATATTTGTCAAAAAGAGCATTTAAGTAAGTATGATTATCATTGATAGAATATTATTCTAGAGCAACGTCTAGTAAAATAACAGATATTATATTATACATTCATATAGTGGCACATGTATCTAGGCTAGCTACGTACTGTGTTGCATGCATGATCGAATTATTTAAAATGTGTATACATGTACTTTCTAGCCAGCAACCATGCAGATATTCACCATCTTTTGAAATCTGTCCCACAGTTGGATGACGTATTTACCGTTAAACAGAAAATCGGAGAAGGTATAAGATACAATACAATATTACAATAGGTCACAGTAAAGTGACATTTGAATACAGAAGTTATCCATGTTAGAGGATAATGGTAGAATATATCTTACATAAAT
>JAQGBX010006825.1:0-12056 GCA_034698745.1 Megaphyllum sjaelandicum
TAACGTGACTCATCCGTTATCTGGTCACTTTTTAAGGTACATTGGCAATGTAAAAATTGCAAAAAAAACAACACACACTGGTCACTATACAGAGAATTTTTATGAAGGAAATGTACACTAGAAAAAACAGCACATGTACACTAAAAAGTGGCCACCATTCAAAGGTAGTCCCTTTTCCAGGTTTCACTGTATTCCAAAATCCGTAACATTTTTAACATCGACATGACGTCACGAGTGGAAAATTCCATACCTGACCTCATGTGGTCCTCCGAACCCCGTTTAGATGCTAACATTTTCTTCCACGCATGCCCAGATTCCCCTTCACTAACACGTTCGCAAAGGGTACTCAAAGAGATGTTAAATTGTGCTATATTTGGGTACAATTCAGCGATTATGACAAATATGCGACATTGACCTCTACGGCGGTCCTCGGAATGAACCTTGGCAATTCGTTATAGCCTACCAATGAATATTCAGGATTTGGTCACGTGGCTTGTCTCTTCAAAATAAATGTCGCATAGTCATTAATCGCTGAATTGTACCCAAATCGAACACAATTTTACGCCTCTTTGTGTACCCTTAATAAGCATTCATAAAAGCCTTCATCATCATCAGAAAATGATTTCTTATTGGAAACAAATTCAGAGACAGGGTTGACGGTGATGCTAAATTAAAAACAGAATTATTAAAACTATGGTACCATCGTGGTATAGGTATATATGAAAGAAATCAATTTCATGTTGAGATTTCAGATCTCTTCCGTAGCGTCATTATGAATACTGTACATGTACTGCTGTATGTACATTTCCGAAATAATTATTAAGAAACATGTCTGGTTTTTAAGCATTTGGACCACTTATACTTATACAGAAGTTATGATTTCATAGTCTGTTACAATATTTGAAAAGTTGGCGGCAGTAAACCAAATGTGAAATCAAAGCATGCAATGTTAAGTATAGCTTGTAGGCATCATACGACCCTTAGATAGCTTTACACGTTCATTACTAATGCCATAACCTATAATGTCATTACCTCCAAAGGTTTCAACCTTACACGATCAATTGAAATGACTATTTTTGCTCAAAAACGAGTATCTGTGTACAGTAATGACGACTTTTCCCAATCATTCTGTGCATGCGCTTACACAAAGCGGTGCAAATTGGAAATAAAGAGTGTTGTCTATTGGGAAAAACCTAGCGTCAATACTGATGCCAGATTACTGATGGGGGATACCTACATCCATGGTCAACACCAACGCCAGGATTAATGATGGGCCCAATCTCTATACATGTAGTCATTATTAATGGTGGTATCCACAACCATATTTAGCCCCAGCAATGATACCAAAATTCGGATTTGATTTTGGCATTGGGACGCTGCCCTCTCATTGGTCAACTCATCCGAACAGGTCGTTCGGACGAATCAATATATCTGACCCATATATCTATAGGTGATAGTTGATATAAAAATAAGGATTCAACCCCCCGAAATTCTGTACACAAATCTGGACACAAAGAGGTGTAAATTGGAAATAATAGTACATGTATAGGGAAAACTTACTGTCAATACTAATGACCAGATTACTGATGGGGGATACCTACACGGTCAGCACCAACGACAGGATTAATGATATGTCCAATCTCTATAGTCATGCATTATTAATGGTGGTACCCACAACCAAACTAGAGGTGCAAATTGAAAATAAAAGTGTTGTCTACAGGGGAAAACCTTCTGTCAATACTAATGACCAGATTACTGATGGAGTATACCTACGACGGTCAATACAAACTACGGTCAATACCAACGACAGGACTAATGATGGGTCCAATCTCTATAGTCGTGCATTATTAATGGTGGTATCCACAACCAATTAAACTAGAGGTGCCAATTGGAAATAAAAGTGTTGTCTATAGGGGAAAACCTACTGTCAATACTAATGACCAGATTACCGATGGAGTATACCTACATCCATGGTCAACACCAACTACAGGATTAATGATGGGCCCAATCTCTATAGTCATGCATTATTAATGGTGGTACCCACAACTAAACTTAGCCCCAGTATACTGATACCAAAATCCGGATTTGATTTTGGCATTGGGACGCTGCCCTCTCATTGGTCAACTCATCCGAACAGGTTGTTCGGACGAATCAATATATTTGACCCATTTATCTATAGGAAATAGTTGATATAAAAATAAGGAGTCAACCCCCCAAAATTCTTTATCCGAAATTCTATATCCGAACTTTTTCAGCAATTCTCGCTAGAACTTAATACTTCCAAAGAGATTGTCTTCGATGATAAAAAAAAAACAAGATTCTCACCTGCGACCTTGATTAAATCGGTACTCGACATTGGAGTCGATTTCTAAATGCGACGCATATCGTTGACGTAAAAGAGGGCTCTCCAGGCCTCTTCTCCAGCAGCAGCAGCAGCGGGCGTCTTGAACACGTGTTGCCCCGTGAGGTTCAGTGGTTGGCGGCGGGGGTCATCCATGGCGTCCAGCGCAGGGGTCGGAAGAAGAACGCATCGCGAGAACGGAAACACCCAAAATAAGAACGAAAACCCGAAACCAAAGTTTGCTGCCGCAGATGGACGCGATTTTTTCCGCTGACCAAACCGAGCGCTTTCCCGAAACCGCGCTGACCGCTTGTAGAAGGCTGCCTCGAACGTCCCGTGACGAGCGAGTGCCAGGGGGCGCCTTCGAGGGTGCTGCCCCCTGACGGTGGACCCAGCCGATTGGCCGCAGCGAAGGCCAGAGGCCGCCCCTCTCTGCAATTTTTGCACCCGGACTCTCTCTCTCTCTCTCTCTCTCTGCTTGACCTCTCTTTTAGGGGTCACCCGCTGCAGCACGAGGTGCCCGGCCAAATCAAGGGGCTGGACGCAGGTACTGCGTTTTATATCCACGACGACCTTCTAATGGGACCACCACTGGCCAGAAAAACGACTTGCGCCTCTTTTAGGCCTACTATAACTCTTGTTTCGGAATTACGCGAAAACCCTGACGCGTCCTCCAAAACCCCTTTTTCAGACATTAGCATAATTAATTATATTTTGTATTAGGGATGACCTTTCGCCGTTTTCATTAAGGGCGGGTTGTTCTACCTTCGTCCTTTTTTTTTTTTTTTTTGTAGATTCATATACAGGATGCATGTCCGTTTTTTGGCTGGGAGGTGAACAACTGTACAAAAGTGAACATATTTCAAAGCTGGAAAATTGCACAAAATTAATCAGTGAAAACCGGGAAAATTTTCCAAAAGTCAACTTAAAAAACTGGATAATTTTGAAAAATTGATCAATCAAAACGTGCCAAAGTTTAAAAAATTAAACAATAAAAATCGGGAAAATTTTGCAAAATTGATACTGGCGAAAACAGGATTTTTCAGATACACGTATGTCAGAAACCGCTGCAAGTGCAGCTAAGAAGTGCCAAAATAGAACGTTGTTGGGCGATGCCTAATTAGTATAATAAAGTTGATTTCAAAATGTTTTGAACAAAGCACAGCGAGCCAGAAGCTTTCTTCTCCACGAGTTACTCCATACACACTTAGGCTGCACTGCATGACACCAAAGCTTTGTGGGCTGAAAAAAATGCAACCTCAGACCTGCTAAATTGCAGCCCACAAAGCTTTGGTGTAATGCAGTGCAGCCTAAGTGTGTATGAAGTAACTCGTGGAGAAGAAAAATTCTGGCTCGCTGTGCTATGTTCACAAAAATTTGAAAACAATTTTATTATACTAATTAGGCATCGCCCTTCAACGTTCTAATTTACACTTTTAACGTATCTGCAGCGGTTTTTGGCACATCTGCGAAATCCCCAGACCTAGCACATGGATGACCTTGAACATGATATTCAAGGTCGCAGAGAATATGGTTTCCGGATAGTTCATGGTCGACTCTAAAAGCTACTCAGTACTATGTACTGACTGCAGAGTAAAGAATAGAATAGAATAGAATAGAATACTTAAAAGAATTATTCACGTAGCTGTTACCATATTAAAGTTATAATTTTTTTTCTCTGGGCAAAGACTTTGGCAATCACCATGCATAGTGATTTATAACAGACTTATCTTTAGGTAGACAACTAACAGTTGATGATCAATGCCACAGCCAGCATCTGGGGGTGTTTGTTTTACTTTTTGAAAAGGATGCTTCTTTGTATCACAAAGTTGAAGATGGGAGAGATTTTTCCGACAAATTTAAGAATGATTATCTATCTTCCTCGTGCGATGAACGGCAGTTTGGTTTGAATAAGGAAAAATGCCCTGTAATGCGATTCTCCTCTAAAAGGATTACTATCCCTCCTAAATGCGTTTTGAAAGGGGTTTAACCCAAGGAGAAAAGTTTGTACAATTGACAGCCCACGTGATGTCCCTTTGAAGTAAAACCTTTTGCCAAATTATCTTCCGTGAATGTTAAAAATTGAGCAAATGTTTACTCGGAAAGGATGAACAATTTTGCAACTTTGTCCTTAGATAATGTCGTTAATTTTGCAAAATTATCGTTTGAATATGTTGACAATTTTGTAAGTTTATCCTGGGCAAATTTTAAAGATGTTTCAAAGGTGTCATTTTGGTGTCAGGTCGAAAATTTTCTAAATTCGTCATTTAACCTTACAAATTACAATGTGTGACCGACCATACACCCCCTGGTCAACAGGGCCTAGGCAGCCACCTACTTTTACTTCGAATTAAAAGTAGCACCGGCACTGTTTGGATTTGTTGTCAACTACTTATTGATATCATGATATCCCTAGGCAGTCCCTATTCAGTTTCCATACAAGACAACCCCTCAGGGGTCCGTAAAAAAGATCATACCTGTGACCCAAATACAGTATACCTTTTAACTAAGTGTAACGTGACATCCTTACTTCAAAGGTGCCGACACTGAATATATATGAATATATATATTCACTACATATTATTATATTCACTACTATATTCACTATACGACACTCTATGAATATTCAGATTTAAACCAAGAAATTAACCCAAGGGAATTAAAAATATTAAATCTACAATTTTTTCATGCTTTACCATGAACAAATTTTCAAATTGCTCAACCTGTAAAGAACACAATTTTCTCCGCGTAAAAATTTGCACCATATTCCGAGGACAAATTTACAATTCTTACATATTGAACATACTTTTCCACGGTGAAATTTGTAAAATTCTCTGAGCACAAGCTTGCCAAATTTTGAAAATGGTAAATTTAGCCACCAAATTTCCCCAGCCACGAATCGTGAAGTATTATTGTTCACTATTTTGTGGTGGTTCCAAATCCTATTAAAATGAGGAGAGTTGGGTAAAGCAATTGCGAACTATCCGTTAATTGCAATTTAATAATGTAAAATGGGTTTCGAAATGCCTTCGATTGTTCCAATCCATTCATGTTTGAAACGCATTTCTTTTTAAAAATAGTTCAACATACATAATTTTTTTTTGAGAAAGAACATTCTAATGTTCTTTTTCTCATTCTGTGACGAAAGAAATTTCCTCACAAACTGTTTTGAAACACCAAAAGACTAGAAAATAAAGTTTTTTTTAGCTAAGTTTTTCCTTCGCCTCGAGATCTCACTTTCATCTGTTAAAACTAGCCCAAAACTTCATGGCGGTGTTTTTGAACTCATGGTACAAACTCAAACTGGTGTTAGAGTGAACTAAGGCAAACATTTTTCACCAGAGAACTCAGGGTCTTAGGGTGACTATTAAAAAGTTATGAATGTCTTAATTTTGAAAATTTTTAACATGGCAGTAAACGGAGGTTCCTATTTCTAAACACTGTCCCGCATAGCACTAACATTTGTAAGGAAAGCTATGTACAGGGGCACCTCCGTTTACTCCCATGTTAAAAATTTCCAACTTAAAACATTCATAACTTTTTAGTAGTGACCTTTGGACCCTAAGTTCTTTGGTGAAAAACGTTAACCTTAGTTCACTCTAACACCAGTTTGAGTTTGTACTATGAGTTTAAAAACACCCTATATACTGTGGTAATGCAAGATTATGCAAGCACTTTATGACTGGCCCTTTAATGAGGCGCGAAAAGAAAGGCGCATATGTAATGAGGTCAAAGGGGATACGTCCCAATTTCCTAGTGGAATGACATTTGGGGGATTTCGTGAGGCTTTATTAAGGCTAATTGAGTTAAGCTACGTTATATGAGTCCCTACTCGTTTTGTTTTCTGCAGTCATTGAATTAAACGAGACTAGATTTCGTTAATTGCTGAATATTGATTATGATAATAACGGGGGATCCCGTGTTTATCAAAACAATAAAAGCTTCTATTTAACGAAGTGTGCGAGAGAGGTCAATCGAACGACCTCCCTTTGTTATGTACTCTTTTCGTCCATTGAAAAGGAAGGAATTCCCTTAGGGATACCGTATAAACGACGTCTATCTTCACACTAAAAACAACAAAACAATTATATTCCACTAAATTGCTTCTTGGAAAGTAGAGGGTCATAGCGTGGAGATTTCGCACAAAACACTGAAATCATTAAAATAATACTGAATGCAAATCTTGCGATATGGCTACACTATGTGAGTAAACCAAATCCAATGCAGCAGACGATGCATTAATTACCTTCTTGATGCGTGGGTAAAAGCAAACCCTCTTAAGGGGGTCTATTCACCGATTTTGTGGGCGGAGCCTATGAAATCCTATGGGCGAAATTTCGAAACTTTGATTTTATTGTTTAGTGTTATTTTTCAATATTTTCAAAAAATGACAATTGTCCCTCCTTGGGGACTTTTTTTCTGTCCAGGCTATCCATCAGTTAAAACATTCCGGTGGAACCGTTAATTTTAAATAAGCCATTTTAATTTACCCTATTTTAACACTTGAGGACATAGCTTAAGATCTTTATCTAAGGACAGTAGCCTAATTTGTGAGATGTCATCGTACCATCATCTTCGCCGACAATGGACTGCACTGTCTTGCGTGCATGCATTCTGAGCTGCGTATACACTGATTTTGGCGGAAAACCCCCCACCCCCTAGCAATATCTTTTCTGATGCAAGCAATATAAAATTAAACAAATTATTACTTCTCCATGTTTTTATACATAATAGCTTTGCAGTAATTTTGATGAAAAATGTAATACATTTTTATGTTTTCCTGCCCTTGCGAATCAAATGCCATGGAATCGAGTTTTTCAAAAATTCAAAATCAAGTTTTATTTTTATAATTTTGATTTCAAAAATTGAAATTTCGTTTTCAAAACAGAACCTTTCCCATTTTTACTAGCATTTCGGTAACATTTCTTAAAATCTGTAACATGTTTTCTGAATTTATTATTAGAAAGGGAAAGAAATTTATAGTCATTTCACTAAATTGAAATAGAAGATTTAATTGGCAATAACAAACGCTCGTATAATTATTTATTGCTAGACATTTGAACAAATTTGACCTTTTTCAAAGCTACTGAAATTGTTTAAAAACACTAAAGGTACAGTATACTAATTCATGAAAATAAAGAATTTTCAAATTTCCAACAAGTTACACACGTCAATTTTGCAAAACATTCAAAATATTTTCCAAAATGGAATTCCATTATGCAAAACTGTCACGGCATTTAATTAAACAAGTAGACCTATACATGTTGTAGATACAGTATGATAATTGAAAGCAAATGAACTCAACGTCCCCATTCCGTTCTTAAAATTTGAAAAATTTCGCAAATATCTTCTTTCAAAAATTTGGCAGTTTTGGAATTTGAAATTTTTTTAAACAAAAACCGCAAAGTTTAGAAAAAAAAATTCACAATTAAAAAAAAATTGAAGTTTGAAAATTAAATTCTCAAATTCTCAAATTCTAAAATCTTAATTGTTGAAATAAAATTTGCACATGTTTGAAAAAAATAGCGAATGAGTGAAAATGGATTGTCAATTAGCGAATGAGTGAAAATGGATTGTCAAGACAATTTCGCAAATTTACATCGAAAATACGTTTTTTTTTACATTTTGGCGCCCAGCCGGGCGTAGTCCACACTCCTGGCACCCTCGTCGTTACGCTAGTGATTGATACCATATACATTCACGAAACACCCGAAAGCAGATATAAAGACGCAGAATTTTCAGACTCAAAATTTTCTAGATTTTTGGAAAGCCGTATATAGCAAACTATATCTATAGTATGCGAATACACGTGCCGGAGCAACCCTAATTAATGCATTGGAAACATCTATTCTGCATAAATCCGCAGTTGAATTACTTCTATTTCCCGGTAAAAGCTGGAAATTTTGCAAAACTGACATCTGAAAATGTTATAAATTTTGCTTATTTGTCCTTGTAATGGGTGCACAATTTTGGAAATTTATTTGTAAAAAATGTTGACAATTAAGCAAATTAATACTCGAAAAGAGTTTTTTGCATATTCGGAAAAAGATTAAACATTTTGCAAATTTGTACTCGAAAAGAGTAAAAATTTGCAAAATTTTCACTCTTTTCGAGTTTGAAAATTTGCAAACTTGTACTTGGAAAGAGTTGACAATTTTGAAAATTTGTCTCCAAAAAATGGGAAATTTTTTGTAAATTTGTCCTAAAAAAATGTGGAAAGTTTTGCAAATTCTTCTTGGAAAAGGTTACAAATTTTACTCGAAAAGTGTTGACAATTTTGTAAGTTTGTATTAGGAAAATGTTGAAAATTTTGCAAAGTTGTATTCAGAAAAAAAATTAGTTTTTGTATGCATTTATCATCATTTATTTATTTTTAAATTAAAGTTCCACAAATTATCCGTTAACATGTTATTTGATCGTTAAAGAAACCGATTCCAGGCTTTGGTAATTAGCCTATCAACGTTAAGGCCCTGTGGGTACATAAGTCAAATACAGCTATCTCATAGTCGAGCTAATCCTGGAATTTTTTTGTTGATTTTCCCGGAATTGTAAAAAAACAATAGCACATGCTAATTTTGTATCTTTACTCGCTATATACAGTACATGTATATCTGATCACCATTATAACCCATGCGCAAGTTTATGCCCTAATTCCAGTTTCTATTTAGCTTAAAGGTTGTACCTGTATGTCAATTTGGGCAATTCGTAAATTACGAGACTAAAAAATCCCGGGCTCCCGGGCCCCCTGATCTACCCCATACTGTATATAGCTTTGAAATATCCATATATCATTCAAAGTAATAAATTACTTTCTTCAAATTTGGCCGATTCATGCCTTCCAGCACGCTTGTTTGTATGATTAACCATATTATCCGCAAATAAAGTATCATTTTATGTCAACATGCCCAACCTTCATAACATAACTTGACCACGTGATTAGGGATTGATCTAATTTCTCCTAAATGAAGTTATTTTAAATTTTATATGTCCAAAGTTCCTTTAGGAAAATTATTTAATAAAATTCCTAATTCCTAATTCCTAATCAACTTAGAAAAGGGTACATTTTTGAAAATCTTTTAAAAATTTGTTGAATGTGGGGACGTTCATGAAAAATCCCAAAATTGTTACCTGAGACATTTTCAGGCTTCAGAAAATTGATATGAATAGCGCATAGAAAGGGCTTTGGGGAAATCATCTTCAACTTTAACATGATTGAACTGACTCCAAGAATGTATATGACTCGATCTATATTCAAATCAACATGATATTATCGTTTAAATTACAATTTTCTAAATTATGGTCCAGAATTAGCGATAAATATGCCTTGCTGCAGTGTAGGCTACTGCAAACTGCAGTAGTATTAAACACTGTTTATGGGGAAAAAAACTAACGAAATAAAAATATTATGCATGTATGAATGTATGAGTTCTGTTTGTACATTTTTCGTGTATGTCCTGTACCCAAATCAGGATACTAGCCCCATATGTTTACATGGGTCATGCTCATATTCCGTTCTCCTCAAATAGTATACACGTGCATGCATGGAGAATCTTAAATATTTCTTTACAAATCCTTGCGCTGATGGAATTGTAGTTTCTTAAATCATGCATATAATCTATTGCAATTTGAAGAAAATGCTTTAAATCAATAGATATTATCATGCAATTTAGCTTTATTTTCACAATGTACGTGCTTGTATAGAGATTAGAGGACCCAAACCGAATTTTCAAATAAAAACTGAAAAGCTCACTTCTAGAGTAATTTGGCTTAATTTAATTTAATTGATTATGTTGAGGTCTATCGTGATGCGGATCCAATGTAACTTGATGTAGCCTACATGTATACCCCTATACCACATGCATGGCACTGTATATGCTGAATGAATTGAATTGAAACAATTATGCTACATATACTGTACCTGTATTTTAAAGCGTGAATGTGCAGAATGAACGAGTATACCAAAACTGATAAACAGCAGGGTTTATACCAAACCTGAGATAGTACGAACATCTGGATAAATTTTAACATACATGTACTTTTTATCTCCCTTACAAGTAGTATAGAAGATAAAGAAACAGTACATGCATGTTTTGGCTTAAAAATATTACAAAATTTTTCCGGGAAAATGGATTAACTTAATTCTCAGTCTCATTTTTGGTGACAATATAACGCATGCATGCATATATTTAATCTGATTCGATAAAAAAAATCGGTTTCAAGTTTAAAACGCTTGGATGCATGAGATGGCCGGTAAAGGGCAATTTTCAATCTCCTGAGAAAAAAATTATTAAGGAATTTATCACAAAGAACCAAGTATTACAAAGGCTTAAGATGTCCAGAAAAAAGTAAATTATCGGTCAATTCACACGATTGTCATTATTGTTTGATCGATGACCATGGTTCGCAACATTAAATTAAAAGTAATAATGCATTTCGGGCAAATTGTTTATTTTATAAAAAAAAAAATTCGGTTAAAATGTAAAAAATTTCAGAAACATAAAATAACAATCTCGAACGAAGAGCTCGAAACAAAAATTTCACGTTTTAACGGCATGCACATACCAAAAAACTTTCAGAATCACAAAAAGTTGCTGGGCCATGGACGGCCAACAGTAGCGATCATATAAGGTCATTACGTCACTTCATGACAAATTCCAAACACGATGCATCTCGCGTCCTTTTTCCGCAAATTCATCAAGTCTGAACTTTAAACGTAACTGCTAAACTGCGAATCCTATAAGCTCTATAACCTGCAGAAGCACGAGTGCATGGGGTGTCTTACCTGTAATACTGGAAACCTTGGTGGACGTGAAGGGGCATGGATGCTGGCGAGTCGTCGCTGCTATTGTTATTGGTGTTGTTATGATGTTGGTGGTTGTGATGATGGTGGTGATGGTGATGATTGTGGTGAGGCGGAGGCGAGGCCGACGAGCGTCCCGCGCCGTATTGCATGATGACGATGCAGGTACCAGAGAGAACAGGAAGTTGGGAGAAGGAACCAGACACGAGGATTTAATGACGAGGAGGATGAAGAGAGGAAAGAAGGAGAGGAAGAAGAGGAAGAAGAACAAGAAGAAGAAGGAAAAGAAGAGTGGAGACGACGCGACATCGCGGACGCGTTTGAAAAAACACGAGGACTGCCGCCCTGAAGCGACTGGCTGCGCACCACGTGCTCGGGGAAACAGCGACTGTAGGAGGCGCTGCAGGCAAGGAGGGGAAATACCCGTACGACCAGTGAAGCGAATGGTGGGGCAAACACTGGCAGGAAGATGCGCTGCTGTGCTCGAGAGTACTTGATCTCACCGTTAGGTGGCGACGAGCTCGGGCAAATCTGTCAGAGCGGGACATCGGTCCAGAAAGGCAGGTTTCTGGAAGCTGATTGGAAGGCGTTAATGGGGTAAGCGGAAGATCAAGATCCGATGTCCGTCAACCGGCTGGCGGATTTGGACCGAAGTTCCAAATCTTCAAAAAAAAACGTGATATCCTGTCTGGGTCTGACCACCTAGCTGTATGGATGGACATGCCAATTCAATTCAACTCTGTACCCACATCGAAACAAAAATACACCCTTGTGGAAAATGAGGTAATGAAGTTGAAACTTCCTTGGTAAAAACACCCTTAAGCTGGTCATATACGACGCAAATTATTTCTGGAAACATGGCACGTTCAAAAAGTTCTGTCTTTTAGAATGTGAATTCTAATGTGAAAAACTAAA
>JAQGBX010006826.1:0-12055 GCA_034698745.1 Megaphyllum sjaelandicum
CGCTCATTAATTACCATAAACATGGAAGCCAATAACATACAGGTGTTACCCTGTTCAGCTTTGACGGGTTAATATGGGCGTGGCTTCCTCTTAGTGTGATCACCTCTCACACATGACTGCGCGGCGATCTTTCGCGGACGGAAACGCCATTGGAGTGTCCCTACTTATATTTTCGTATACTGTGCTCATGCCCATATCAAACCTTAAGCCAAATCGTTAATGCTGTAATCCCAATGAAGCAATTGAAGACGTAAATGGTCGTTGACGCCATTTTGAAAACGTCACCGATTTCCTCGCGTCTATTATTTAGCCTAGTGGTTCCGTCTGACTTTTTCCGTTATCATTTTATGTTTCCATAGATTATACAATAAATGCGATTTAATAATTACGACAAACTAGAGCTCTCCGCCATTTCGTTTTTGACAGCCAAAAAGTACAAGTGACGTATGGCATTTTTAGTCAATTTGATCTGCGCATGAGTGACGATCGTTTGTGTCTTCAATTCGTTCATTGTGAATACAGTATCAAACTAAACAGGTGACACCTGTATCTCATCGGCTTCTTATTCGTTTACAAGTGAAAGGCGTGGCTGTGGGCGTGTAAATAATGACGAACGCTAGGGCGGCGCTGCAGTGATTTGGTCACCAGAACTTCAAAGGCGCCGTCACCGAGTGAGCGTACTGATATTACGTATACAATTGTAGATTGTGTTTGCTTGAGAAATTCTTTCTAAGCTTATAACGGCATGTTATCGCAAATTAACCGCGCCATTTGTTGACAAGTTTTTAATAAGGTGAACTAATTACCACACATTTTTAACGTCATTTTCATCGCTTTTTCCTTGAAAAGAGGGACAATTTAGCACAAAACCAGCAACAACCCGGTGCAAAATAACTGCAACACGTCACTGCGATGATCACAACATGTTCAATCAACTGGATCGCATTTATGAAACCAGTAACGTTCTTGACTACACGTTACGAAGGGGATCTGCCTTTGTTGGGCGAAGAAACAAAGCAAACCTTCACTTGATCTCAAGTTCCGCCGCTTGTGCGCTCGGATTCATCCCATGCAAGCTTCATCGTAATCAGCCTATTGAATGATGACACCCTTGCTAAAGAATGTGGGAACCTATAAACATTTTCATTGAACAAAAAAAGAAATAAATAAACATAAAAGCACTAAAAATCGCCTATTGAAGATTAATTTTAGTTTTACCCGACTTCCCCTGGAGGGCGCTGCGTGCTCAAAAGTGACATTGATGAATGCCAGTGAAGTTGTAGAAAAATTGTCATTGTGGAGCACCCCCCAGTGAATGGAATGTAATAGCTGTGAAGTACTAACTCGGTGATATCCACAACTAAATAAAACTGGACCCACGAGAGACTGCCGTGAACGTTGTTATTTGGATAAAGTTGACCCTCTGGGTAAGGTGATGCTGTTTGGTGCTTTTTTTTTCTAAATCCTACCGGAAACACGTAAATAAAAGATGTGGTACTGTAGACTACTCATTATTACTGTTGTCTTTATTTCAAAGGAATTATTGAAGCATTACAAGGTTCTACCACCTCGTCTTTAATGTAGTTTTCAAACGGATGCCTGGGCTCAATAAGGGTACTCAGACATAAGAAATTCGAATCTTAGAAGTCACGTGGGCAAAATTGACACCGCTCATTGGTTTAAAAAAACCACTCATGTTTGTCGCTTGTTTTAAACCAATTTATGCATTTCTTTTGCAGACGTATGGTAAGTGAATTTCTTGACACCACGTATTGATCGGTTACGTTATTTGTTATTTTTCGACTTATTTTACTAGTTGAGCTTATTTTTTCGTTTTAAGTTTTAACCTTATGCTGTAGGAAAATGTAAATCTATAATTCCATTGTGCCGACATATCAGATGGAATATAAAATTAGGAACAGCCTGGTGGTACCCCTCTAATATGTTTATTTATTGCTGGATAACAGGCCTCATTTCTAAAATCCTCAAGATTTTCGATTTGCTTTAGTTTTCCTAATCAGCTTTTCCGTAATATATTAGCCTTAACTTGACAGTCAATAAGGTTTATACTTGCCCTCATTTTCCACACGCCTTAGATGTTTTTTTTAACCATCCACGTTTCGTTCTTGCCGTTGCATCGTGATGTACGCGCACGTTAATTTCAGTCTTTATTTTCTAGCCCAACATTTTCTTCGTTAATATGCCCATTTTTTGGATTTTTTTTACAAAAATGTAATTGAAGATTAGAATTTTTTTTTTTTCCTCGAGATTTAGAACGCCATTAGCGGTTCGAAATTCGTATTGAGCGTAATTGGCGTTCCATCCGGTTTCCTGCATTCCGTCCGAATTCTTTTTTTAGTTTTCGAATTCCTGTCGGGAGCATTTTTTTTAAAATAAGTTTAAATACCCAATTTCACGAGGTTAAATCGTATAAAATGTCCATCGGCGGTTTCACCGATTGCGTTTATCGCCATTAATATTACATAAATGCGGATGTAGGTGGAATAAGTGGGCCCATTTTTATGTAAATCAGGCCAGTGTTGGAGCGAGATAAAAGAGTGGAAAATAAGCCATTCGAAGCCATTGGAGGGTGAGCGAATTTTGCATTCAAATCCAAACTCATTGCGCCTTACTTTCTTCTTCTTCTCGGGATTAGTTTTATTAGATCTATTTTCATAATGTTGCCATCGTTTTAATCATATTTTTTATTTAAAGTCTGCCTACGACGTAAATCCAAATTAAACGCGAGGCGGTCTTCTTTATGCCTCGGAATTATTTTCCGAGCACGTCATACTCTTACAGTACCTTCGCGTTTCGGAAATTAGTTGCTCAACAAATTTTGGAGGAAAGTCAAAGTCAAATGCAAGGTGTTGCGTCGAGCCATCAAGCTCCGATTAAGTTGTAGAAAAATGCGTCAAAATAATATTGCACATTTTGGGATGAAGTTTGCGAAGCATACAGTATTTCATTGACCGGACAATAAGCTGGATTGGAAATCGATTATGCTCCGCATGGGGTGAATTATGTTAAATTTAAATTATGCATGCTGAGATATTAACATACTGCATGTTACTGTCTCGTTAACGCTTCGTTAGCCCGCTAAATGCAGTAGTCTCGTTGCGTGAATTTGAAATCGTAACATTGGAAGGTTTTAAAACTTGTTTGAGATGTGGTTTGCAAAGCATGCAGTATTTCATCAATTATGGATTAAGAATCGATCACGCTTAGGACAATGTGAATTATTGCTAAGTTTGAATGGTTATTGAAAATCTGTTCATACAATGACATATCGACATTACAGTATACCGGTATGTCTCGTCACTTGAATTTGGAGTTGCCTGTTAATGAGCAATGATGAACTCTAACCTTAATTAACTATATGAAGGCTAATGGCAGTTTTTCGGGGCAGCCGATTTACAGGTGCAGTGTACATACAGTACATGTAACCGTACTTAGAAAATACACATAGTGATTAGGGAATCGATCTACCCAACCTAACATGCACGCTGCCAGCCTCCGTGGACCTGGAAAATTGACATTTGTGCTGTATTAAATTCGGAATAAAAAGCCAAATCACAATCCTATTTTATACATGTATTAATGTAAATGCATATTCATAGTGCGAAACTTTACTATTTATACACTACCGTAAGCATAAATAAAAATGAATTCCGTGAATTTAAAGCGCGCCACTATTGTGGTCAGATTTCTAGTTTCAAAGCGGGAAACAACTTTCTTGTACGGTCTGACGCACGCCAAATTTGTCCGAGTTTCATTTTGGTTTTATCATCGAACCCTGCCGACTCTTTCCTGGAGATGCCAAATATTAAACATGACCAATACACTGTGTAATAATCCCAAAGTGAAGAGAAATTTTGGCGATTCTCAAGCGTCACGTAGCGCGTCGTAAAATTGTTTTTCCAAAATGAAAAAGCGACGGGCATTTCGATATTCTTATTAGAGGGACTCATCGAATTCAATTTCTCTGCCAAGTGTTGCTATCTTGAGGAACTGTGGATAGGACCATCGAGTGTTTGTGCGCTGATTCGGGGAATATGTTTGTGTGAATTTTACGAGTTACACTAGCTAGGTTTTCGCTCTTCCGCAATCGCGCAATTTTCGGAGCTTTTAATATCTGAATCTGAAAGGTGTTGCAATTCGTGTATTTGCGCCACGGTGCTAATTGAATCCAATAACCCTGCTTCAATCGCGAGACCCACTATTAAAATGTTTTTTTATTAGCCAGCTGTAATTGCTCGTTTCAATGACGTATACAATAGGTCCTTGACCTCCCTACACATGCCTCCCCATTGCTTCGTGTCCATCCTCATACCGATTAACCGAATTTCTTTCATTATTTGCCTTTTTTGTTGTTTACTCGGCGTTCCGATGTATACGGTATTTGTTTTCTCCTTTATCCGATGAAATGGAAATTGCTGACATTTCACGACTGAAATTCGAGACTATTTGTTTTCGTATAAGCTGTTCACCCTTAGGAGTATCCCATCCTCCCTTCAAACACGAATGCACCAATTAATTTAAAAGAATTTTTTTTATAGTTATCCAAATTTGAATAAATATGTAAGTAATTTAATGCTTTTAAAGAAATAAAGGGCCATTTTTATCTTTTTTTTTTAGGGTATATTCCCATGACCTAAGTAAATAGTTAATAACCTCCATTTCAGAACTAATCGTAAGGGTGAAAACACACTGAATGCTTATTGAAGGCGCTTACCACTCGGCGTACACTAGCGCCAACAAGCGGGGTAAGAATGCGGCATGCGTTTTAAATAAGGGGACACACAAAGAAAGCTTAGCCGAACCAGGAACGCTTATAAACTTACAAGAATGTTTTTAACATTCTTTTTTGTAAATCTGAAAACAAATTTGGGAAAGACACAAAGTGACACACAGATCACTATTGGTCAATTAAGTGTAGCCATCGATCGTATGCCGCCTATGTACCGTAAAAACGTGTCCTGCACAGCATAGATCGTGAGATGCTAATGCGCATGTGGAAAGTTTTACGCGGAATGTTTCACCTAGCATAACGCATGCAGCGGCGCCACCGAGCACACTGACTATCACCCTGATATCAGCATTCTAAATCTGGAAACAAAAAGATGAAAACAAGCAGGAAAGAAGCTGAAAGAAGCACGTCGAAAGTAAGCATTCAGTGTGTTCTCGCCCTAATGGTCGGGTGCCAATCTGTACGGTTTTACGCCAGTATGAAAATAAGCCAAGTATCCGTTTTAATCCGTTCATTTATTTTTGTACTATCGAGTAAACATCGCAATATGGACGTAAAGCTTACTCCAATTTTTCTCTTCGTCATAGCCTCTCGTTTACGAATCGATCCTGCTGGGGAAACGATTTCGGAAAGATACACGTACATGTACACGCTTCAGTTTTTTTCAAATATATTTGTTCAAAAATGACCATGGCAACGGTCACGCTTTTTTTTTCGTTTTCGGTCGGAGGTCGTGATGTTCCTTTGTGCGCTTGCCCAACGATTGATTTCTAGGTGTTTTTTTTATCCTTGGTCCTCTATTAAAAATTCGCCCCAACCGATATAATCCCGACATTTTATGACTTTCCAGATTTCTCGTAATTGGGACGAAAGGCGTTGAGATGAGGCGCGAAAATCCCTATCCTTCGTACACGTTTTATGTGTTTGCCCGTGGATCAAAAGGGATTTGCAGGAAGACTTGCGCTTCTCGCTGGAAGCGTGAGAGAGAAGCAGAAGAGGATCAAGACGAGGAGACACGTGTTGCCGCATCGAGGGGGCGCCACCCATCGCCTCCCTCTACCCCAGGTAATTGCAGCAATCACGCTAACTAGTACTGAAATAGGACTAATTCCTATTTGAATATTCGGCGATGATCGGGCTAATTCCTGCTCAAAGTTTGCTCGAGGATAATACATGTAAGTCTGGAGAGAGCTCCGGAATGGACGGGGGAGACTCGGATTTGGGGCTTAACAGCGAGCGTGAGGACTGCCGCTTTTGATCTTTCTACGAATGTTGAGCTTAATACGACTAGACTTGACGGTGAGGCCCTTTGCCCAGTCTCTACGAACATGTAAAGATGGCGGCTAGGGGGAATCGAGTCTCAAAATCACCACTTTCATGATCGAAGCTTGTTGAATATTTTAATTTAATACTATACTGTAGGCTGACGCAACCATTGGTGAGTTGGGTATGTATTTAGTTTCTGCACAGAGCTGAAAACAGCAAAACTCCCGAAGTGTTTTCTTTCTCGAAATGTTCTTCGTGCCAAATGCTGATTTATGAGTTTTACTTCATGCACCTACAAGTGCGTATACATTGTTTACAAAAATGTAAATGAGACTGGAGTTTTTAAGGAGATCTTGGAATAAACGTGGCCAAATTGTAAAGGAACCATCCTAACATAAGCTCGATTTTTTTCTGGTGAAATGCTGGACCCGTACAATTTTAAGCATATTTGGTAATGTAGCCTAAATGGCATTTTTCCTATGTTGGTTTTATCTCGACAACTTCTTAGGATATAACAGTAATGTAAGCGAGGCCATACTTTGTTACTGTTTGCCTTCATTTGGCCTGGTTTAACGTTTAATGCTGTTTTTCACAGCTCTTTTTATTAATGTTGAAATACGGTATGAAAACATGAAATGTCTGGCATATTGGTCCTTGATCCTCTTATAGTGGCCACTGGCAGCGCGGACATTTTGATGTACATAATACATATTAAACTACTGTATAGGGTGGAAAATTCCTGATATGGATTGACGTTTCGTCCGATGCGATCGTAATGTCATTTGTCACCCATTTTGACGCGTATTTCTCCAATTGGATTCCGAATGAATACGGTATTTAGGCCGGATGACCAGTGATCAGTTGGTCAAAGCGTGCCGGCCGCACATTTTTCCGATTTTCTCCCCTTGGACAATTTCGAAATTAAAGAATCCCTCACCATGCAGTGACCACCGGATCGGTTTGGTCGTAACAATGAATAACGAATTCGTGCGCAGAAAAAAAAAACGTTAAAGAATTTGATCATATTTAAATGTGTGAAATAAGTCAATAAAAACAATCTATGGTTCTAAAGGATAAATTTTAAACATACTGTGCTCGGATATTTGAAATGTTTTCAACATCACTTTTAATTTTCTGTGTTTGTCCAAGTTTTATTTAGCATTTGCATTTTAATCCTTCACACAGATGGCGCTGTTATCACTGCCATTTGTCAACTGAAACTAAATAAGGTTAGATATAGCGACTAAAATGTTAATAAAACGGATGGGTGGGGGTAAATGCAGCATTATGAGAACCATACGAATATGCTCTTGTTTCGCGTTTTTTTCTCCTGGGTTTACATGGTATACATGCTTCTGCAAAATAGCTCCTTAAGCCGACTTAGGCTTATCTTCCCAATAGTTTTCTTCTGGGTGTATTTTTCATTTTCCACCATTTTGGACATATTGCTCTTCCGTGCCTTCGGAATTTCATTTTTTCTTCCCTGCGCCTTGGCAAATATACAAAGATAGAAAACAAACAAATGGGAAAGCAACTGGCTTTCCCATTGACTGCCCGCATTTTTTTTTATTTGGTTTGAGCAGAAAATAGCGGAAAATCCTTGTCGCCCCCTATGGCGGACTTTCTTGGAAACTCCTTTTCAGTTTCATGATATGAATAATCACTCGCATCTGTTGTTGTGACCGTAAAACTAATATCTGAAATGGTAAAACCCAAAAGTCCTCTACTGTTCTAACAAATGAATATACAGTTCCTTACATAACTGTGGTAAATAATTTGCATCGTTTAAAAGATCTATTTGAATTTATAAACAATAAATGTAGAAATAATTCAAACAAAACGCAATGTAAAGTACGTTTTCATATTAACGGATTTTTATGTCGAAGCTTTACCTGCAATGATAATAAAGTGTGTTCGCAAAGTCTCCAGAACAATTCGTATGGATCTGAAAATACACATTTTTCTGCGATTTTCTGGACACCCTGTATTTCCAATCTCATGCAATCTAATATATAAATAGTTTTTCCAATGTTTCGAAGAGAAACTTTTTAACATTTTCATGGTATATTTAAAATTATTGATTTAAAAAATATTATAGAAATTATTCAATTTTGAATTATGATAGTAACGCTTTTAAATGAATTATTTTTTGCGTTAAATTGTTTGTATTCACAAATGAAATAACGAGTTGGATGTTGGGTGAATCACAGCACACTTCGCGAGTGAATTTCAGCATTTTACCTTTTAGGTGTCAAATGCAAAGATTCTGCAAGTTGAAGGAGTAACATTAATGTAGATATTTGAGAAAATGCATTTCACGTCAACTTTTAGTTATCCCTTGGGAGTATGTAACGCGCAGATCCATTAAATTGATAAAAAGGAAATGCGATAGTTTACATGTAATCTAAAATTCTAATTGAAATTTGCGCTAATTTTCCAAGACTTTCGCTGCACACGCTATCGTCTTTTTATTAGTTCTTAGGGAATAAGGATTACATATCAGTTTTCGTTTTTTGTAAATTTCCCCACCATTTCTTGTAGTCGCCAAGTTCAAATTAATCCAACTCTTTGCTTGGCGAAATGCAAAAAATGGTCATGCTCCAGGTCTCCATTTAAGGCCCATAATCATAAGGACTTTAATATTTGAACGACGAACTATTTCATTAAAAATAACCGGAGATTATTTTTTTGATCGCATCGAGTATGTTTACTCAATTAATTAAAGTCCTCTCGCTTATAAATTTACGATTAACCTTTTAATTTTTCATATTGCTGCACCCCCGATCCCTCGCCACGAGATTAACAATAGCATCGCTTTTTGTCAAGATATAATAATTGAAAATCGATGAATCTTCTCGACTTTAAATTACACTCACAGTTGTCAGGGCGCCATCTGTGAGCTTGAGATGCAAAACCTATGGGAGGAAAGCCTTTATCGCACAAAGTGCTGATTGATAACTTTCTGGTAAATACGAAAGGCTCTACTTTGTTTAAACCTATACTGTAAATGGGAAAAAAATAGATTTTAACCTGTAAACAAAATGATTTGTATAGATTTAAAATCTCGTCAAATCTCTTCATTTTTTCCAGAAATCTTCTACACCGATTCTTCATATCAAATAATTCATTATTTTCAAGTATAATATATTCATGTATTTCAAATATTTCATGCGATTCCATCTAAGATGCACTGCTGTCCATTTTGGCGAAAGGCGATTTGCGGTGTTATTCGATCCCGTAATTCCTTCTTGTGTAGTTAAAATCTGAACAAGAAACGAGAAAATGTCATCTCGGATGACGAGCTCCAGATGAAATTCCTCCTTGTAATTAAGTTTCTTAAGTGGGCCTAATTAAATCTTAATTAAACTTCCCACATGGATTAAATTTAGGGTTTTAAGAACTTCATGCATGACTCTAGAATTTTGCGATGTCACCTATATTTGTGCAAGGGCATCGATCGATGAGGTCCTTCAAAAATGGCGCATGAGGATTGCCTCTTGCAGGTCTGGTTTGTTTTTGCGCCCTGTGACCTCCTAATTTGAGCCATTGAGCTAATGGTCGCTGGAGGGGTCATACGCCCAAATTAAGTAATGCGCATTTCAGGACACATTCTGAAAACTGATTTGGCTGGATTTGAGACACCTGAAGTGAGTGTCTCGCAGGCATGGATTCACGAAATCCAATGTCAGAAATGCTGTTGAATATTTCTTTCAAATTAAGTAATTTATAGTGTCTGTGTGTGTAATTTATTGCGCTGATGGCCATTAGAGGCGCCACACGCTAAGCTTTGGTAAAGTTCCTCCGCAGAACTTCTCGGCGGATGATCGACCTTTCACCTGCACGGCTAATTTCTACAGCAAAGAATGTGCATATTCTTAAACATGTGCCATCAGATCCATTCATCCCAACTGTAAATTAGACAGAAAACGACTTCACGTACATTTGCAACTACGATGAACCTAATTTTTTGAACAGCTAGCAGCGCCATCACACTGTGGCGCCTCTAGGGGGTGAAATCACAGTGGTATTACTCAGTTCGTTCAATGGTTATGCCACAGGTGGCACCACTGGTTTTCGAGCCAAATGTCGATCCTCGATTTGTAGAGAAATTTGGCAATACGATGCACGCAAGATGGCGGATTTTTTTTTATTATTATTGCTTGTTGATTTTGACGGCGTTTGTTCGCAAAGTGAGCGCCGCCACTTAGCGCCTCCCAAATGCAATTAGAAAACACTTTTGCTTTTTGGGGGCCCGCGTAGATTTTTGGCTAATTGATTTTTCCGAGCTCATAATAATAATGAGGGACGACGTCGGCAGCCGGCAATTAGCCGGTCAATTCCCGCCTAATTGAAATCGAACGGCGACTAATGGCGGCTTTAATTGTCATCGACGTGACGTCATCAAGATGGCGGCCTTGGCACGTTGACCTGTAGATCATAGGGTAATTATAGTAGCTGAAATGACTTTCCATGGCTCACATCCCCATCCACTCTATCTTCTTTTAATTTTTTTAATACATGTGCAGCAGCCTACGCTGTACTTGTATTTACTCGAGAGCATACGGCATGTATTGTTCCTGTAATGTTTTTATATTTGACCGTTGACTGCATAGAAAAATATAACTGGATTTTTGTTTTCTCCTACCGTGCATTTATACAGAATGTGCGTGTATTTTAGAAATTTTAGCATTGCAGTTGCAGTTAAACTCGATTGCAGACTTTTGACACGTTAACCTTTCAATCATAAATCCTTAGCCTCGCAGGTTTCATGCATGCTGCGACTAAACTCTTTCAGATTTATCCAAATTGAATTTTGCACTCGTATTCCGTTGACTCCGTTCGACCCCCGTCTGTCATCGGTGACGTCATCATCGCGCTGTTTATGCGCGACCCCCGTCCGGCCAGCCCCAACCTTTGATCCGTCCGGTAGCTCCGACAATTTATGCTAATTACCTTCGGCTGCCATGTTACACGTCACGGCCCATAAAGCCGCCATTAGCAGCGTCCAGCGTCGTTAATTCGGCTCCTTCCGCCCCCATCGTCGATCGTCGTCCCGAAATTGTTATCAATTTCCGCTCGACTTCCCTCGCCGATGCGGGTTGACCCCTCGGGTCGCCGCTGGACATTCCGAACCCACCCTCAACCCTACCCCCTCCCTCCCTGTTCCGAGGGAATCTAGGAGCGACGCAAAATTGCCGTTTAAAACGCCACTAAATTTGAATTTGTTGCTCGAACTAATATTAGTCCGTTTATTAATTAAGCTTAATCGTCCGCGAAGCCTTAGTCATTGGTCAGCGCTGACCTCGCTCGTGCGAAAAGGTCACTGCCTTAGCGTTACCATTAACCTAAATTACTGACGTTCCCGAATTCGGTGATTGTTTCGTTTGACGAAAAACGGTAAAAATTCCATTATTTTAAAGGGAATTTTTGAATATTCGGCGATGGATTAATCGTGGCCTTTATTCACTGCGATGTATTTTTGCTTTCTTTTGAAATGTTCTTTAACCTATAGGTTAAACTCTAGGTTGTGTAATTCTAGGTTAACCCACCGTTGTATTACACAAGCACGGGTTAGGGGGGAAATGAAGAGAAAGGTTAATCCAGCCCGTGGGCAGGGCTAACCTCGGGTTATTATGAAAAACAACATGGCGGGCACTACAGATGAATCTGATGAAGCTAGGGAATTGCGCGTGCTACACCCCCTGGTCACACAGAGGGGGGATAGCCAGGATGCGCAATCTGGCGGCATTCGTCAAAGTTACTTCTTTTCATGTCCTTCATTTTGGTTTCAGCATGTTAAACATGGGTTCCATAACCCTGGGGATATTTCATTGAGAGTTAATTGGTGCACCACAATCATCTAACCCGAAGGTAAACTTGGAGTCAAATTTTAACCTAAGGCTGGTGCAACCGGCCCAAAGAAAAAGTCTTGAAATATCACATTCTAATGTTAATACAACATTTCCAGCTTAAATTAAGTTCCATAAGGACGCTGGCAAAACTAGTTTGCCAGCATATAGCCAGGCGGCGCTCTTCTAT
>JAQGBX010006827.1:0-12054 GCA_034698745.1 Megaphyllum sjaelandicum
GAATGATGATCCCCTCTGCCACATGGTACTATGTACTGACTGCAGAGTAAAGAATAGAATAGAATTAGAATTAGAATGTGTGGCGATCGATAAATTAAATGTTTCAAATGGAGCTATATTAAGCTAATTTTTCGACGATATAATTACTATCTGTTCCCCATATCCGATTTTCCATGTTTGCACCCATTCTGTTGATTTTGAGGGGGCGGAGGGGGAGAGACACAAAATTTTTAGACACGCGGTATATCAGCGTTAAAACTTGCAAACTTGATCAACGAGAACGTGGAAATTTTTGAAAAACGGAGCGTTTAAAAACGCCGACAAATTTTTAGAAATGACTAATGAAAATTTGGAGAATTTTGCGAAAGTTCAAAATGAAATTTCTGGGGGAACCCAACCCGGTATATATGGACGAGAGGATGCCGCAACTTTTATGGGGTACTCCCCTTTATAACGTACTTTTTTTTCATATTGGAGTTTGCTAGCTCCGCCTGGAACCCATGACTGCAGAGGGACAGGCTTCGACTGGAGAGTGTTCAACGGTTGGCCACCAGGCGTCTAACAAGACTGGGTCGGTTGTCTTACAAAGATAGACTTTAAAGCTGACTTCCTTGCTTGACCAGAGAACATGTGGAATGCTCATTGATGCATTCAAAATTATCAAAGAACATCTCGATGTTGACTGCCATGATTACTTTACTTTTAGTCAAGGTGCTACACGAGGACACGATCTGGCCCTGTTCAAGCCCGGAGCTCGTAGACCTATAAGGAAATTCTTCTTTAGTCATAATGTGGTTGATGCCTGGAACCGCTTACCAGATAGTGTGTTTGCTAATTGCAAAAGTATAAACACATTCAAAAGCAGGCTGGACAAAGTCATGTTCCCCGGCTAATGTACTGACGGAACCAAGCTATTATAGCTTTCGCTTAGACTGTCATATTATTATTATTATATTCAACTAAAGTTCGTTTTAACGTAACATTCATGCATATGTACAGTATAGCGCCAATGCTCGGGGACTTGAAAACTCATTCGTTTTAGCCGAACATTTGTTATATCCGAATTCTGTTATATTGGACATTATTCGTCCATATGCCCTATAGGACGAAGACTGGAAATGAGTTATCGGATATTCGTATAAACGAGTTATTCTCAATGAGGTTCCTCTGTACAATTGTATATGTACATCTATGTACTGTACGTAGTAGCCGGAACGAAAAAAATTGATATGAAATTTTTAATTGTTTTCGGGTGTTTGCATGCTCGTATAATAACAATTTCGCGCATGAGTCACGAGATTTAATCAAGGTAGCTCAACTCGCCGGTTGAATACAGATGAAGAGTTTAAAATTTTGTTTAAAAAACTCGCTCTTTTTGTTTTTATTTTGTTGCGTGTTATCAATAGCAATGATGCGAATTAAGGTCGGCTCGTTTTATTGTTTGTTTTGGTGGAGACGCTGTGACGTCACTGCACCCGCTTTGAGCAGTTCCACTGATGACCGCTAGAGGTTCCACAGGCGGAATTCGCAGTTCTTATGCCCGTTACGCCCCTAGTGGTCGACGACTGCAGTTTTTAAACTACTATCAAATTTTGAGACGAAGTTATCTTAGCTAGTAAATACAGTAAAACCTGGAAAAGTGACCACCTGTTTATGTTGACCACTTAATTTTTAGGGTTTTGTTTTTTCTAGTGTACGTTTCCTTCGTAAAAATTCTCTGTATAGTGACCAGTGACCACATCTATTATCTAGTGTTTTGCCAAGCTTCTCATTGCAATTGTTATTTTATTTTTCATTATGACAAAAAAAAATTGAAATGCATTAACGAGTAAGTTTTGGTCAAGGAATTTTGGATTTTAGTCAGGGAAAATTTTGTGGCCACCCTGAAATGGTCAATACAACGTCCTGAGAAGTGTCACGAAGAAAGGGCTAAGAAAAGACGAGAAAAGTTGTGAGGATACAATGTAGAACACTGTCTATAGTGCCATATTTTCTGGGAAAACATGATCGGTGTAATGTCCTGAAAAGTGTCTTCGAGTCAGGCTGAAGACAAGAAAAGGTGTGGGGATAGAGAGCACTGTCTAGGAACTTTAAGCATTTTTAATTACTAAATAAAAACCACGACAAAACATTGATCAGTGTCATCTTTTCGTTAACAAAACATGGTCAATGCAATGTCCTGAAAAAGAGGCTTGGGGGATAGAACACTGTCTAAGAACTTTGAGCAACTATCCTATTAAAAATCACAGGATACATCAGGACCACATCTATTATGTACAGTGATCAGTGTGTGTGTTGTCTTTTTTGCAATTTTTACATTGCCAATGTGCCAATGTACCTTATAAAGTGACCAGATAACGGATGAGTCATCTTACATCCTGCTTTAACCCCAGTGCATGGTTCTCAAATAATTCAGCCAATCGTGTTATTCAGATCGAAAAAAATCCCTGTAGACATGATCATACGAAGCAAAAAGTATTTCAAACGAGGAAAACTTGATAATTTTTTCTTTAAAAACACAAAAACAAATGTGTAATAAGGCAATAAATATGCTACATGTAATGCACATGATGATTCTGTACTTTTTTGGTTTTTTAATACATGTATTACAGTCCACATATATAAGTACAGTGTGCATGTTTATTATTTTAATCTAATTCAGGCATTTTTTGTACTGTAGCCAACTTAGTATTTTTTGGGTGGTCACTCTTAAAAATTACTAAAAATTAATTAAAACAATTTGTTTCCGAAACATTTTCACGGCCAGGCTTTAATTTGCTAAAATTGCGTTTCAAAAATGATATAATTTCACGTTCTGACGTACATGTATTTACATATATTTTGCGTGAAATGAGCGTCGATCGCCAGTTAGCCGCGACTTGACTCAAAATTTATTGCAGTAAATTAAGTTTTTCTATAGATAAACTGCGGTACAGTTTCGTAATCTATTGAAAATTCTGTATTTGGCTGCTGATTTTATAGCAGTGATGGTCCGAATAATTTCCGGATCGTTTCCATTACCGATTTACTAGAATTTCATTTTTTTTTTATCGATTTTAATTCCATTTTCATTCGAATTTCATTTCTTGCTATAAACGCTTGCTATAAAACATTTGGCGGACGTGTTCACCGATGGCGCTGCGAGCGACGGTTTTCAGCTCCATCTGCGGGCAACCACGGTTTAAACCTACGGCGCTCCGTCCGGCCATCGCGAACATAGGGGCCATTCAAAATGGACATCCTCAAAATTTGCCCAAAATTGAACTACCCCCTGTCCGCATTGTGTCCGGTCAATCAGGACCCTCCTTCCCCCACTACTCCTCCCCCCTCCCCAATTCGGACGTCAGAAACTTTAAAAAAAATTGTATTCGGAAAATGTAAATTCTGTACATGTACTCTGAAAAGGTTTTGAATTTAGCCAATTTGTCCTCAGAATCTGTTGGAAATTTTGCAAATTTCTCCTCGGAAACGGCTGAAAATTTTACAAATCTTTACTTGAAAACAGTTGAAAATGAAGAAGTTTTTGCAAATGTGTCCTCGAGAAAAACGTGGACAAATTTGTAAAGTTGACCTCGGACAGGGTTCTTCCAGAAATTTTATTTTCAGCTTCCCTGACTTAAATTTCCAGTTTTTTAAAAAAATTCTTTGACCAATGACAACGTGAAAAATTGACATATTTTGCAAATTTGACTCTGGAAAATATTTTTTAAATTTACTAACGATAATTTTGAAAACACAGACATTTTTTTTAATTTTGAAAGATTGCATGAAAATATTGTAAAATTGACAATTTTGTATTCAGGAAATGACATGTTGAAAATTTGTGCTCGGAAAACGTGAAAAATTGTGCAAATTTGTTCATAGAAAACGTGGAAAATCTTGCAAATTCGTATTCGGGAAACATGGAAAATTTTGCAAATTTGTACTCAAAAAACGTGGAAAATTTTGCAAATTAATACTCAGAAAACGTGGAAAATTGTGTTAATTTGTACGTGAAAAAAAAGGAAAATTTTGCATATCTGTACTCAGAAAATGTGGACAATTTTGCGAATCTGTACTCTGAAAATATGGAAAATTCTGAAAACTTCAACTCGGAAAATGGGCCCTGGTGTAACCATGTAGAAGTATTAATATTGGATCGCCATGACTGAATTGAATTTCCGTGAGGTTTTCAAAATAAACCATTCTTTCCAGACTTTTCCATGTCATTTTCAAGTTCCCTGACTTTTCCAGGTTTTCCAGGACTAGAGGTACCCTAGCTGTTTACTGATTTTTATCAATTTATAACACATCACCTATACGCGATATTGCGCTCAATTTCCCTTTTATTCTGATGGGAACTGATTTTATATCTATATATAAAATAGAAAACGACGCCATTTTGTTTTTGAGGCTAGCCAATCCTGTTTGTCGTCGTGTTTGCTTGCTCACTTGCTTGAACTTCCTACGATTGGCCGTTCGTGGCACACCTCCTCCCCCCAATTAACGCGCGTCATTTTGGTGCTTTGCCCGGGCCCACGGGCAATAACAAGTCCATAAATCTTTTTCCATTTGCAACGGGCCATAAAACTGTCAAACAGGTTTCCCGGCCTCCCTCCTGGATGCGTCCAGGTCATGTTGCGCCATCTTTTGGCGCTAAATGACAGCTAAATCTAACTCCTGATCGCTTAAAAGGGGTTAGAAAATCAAACAACTATTTTTACCCGGGCAAGGCCGGGTGTTACCGCTAGTATACGATAAACTGAATACAGTAATCCGTCTATTGGGTGAACCTCTTGCATTTCGTAAACATATTGACTATGCATTATGCTGTGCATGTAAACAGTGCAGTGTATAGGTGTTACTCGGTACATCAATGTGTCACTGTTATAACAAAACGCATTTTTTGTTACATTCTTGGGGCGTGCGCCATCTTGAATCTTAACGATTGTGCGTTTATACGGCGTCGTATTTAGGGGCATATTGCGTGGAGTTTGTTCTCATTTAATGCAAAGGCCTATTTTAAAGTAGGTTAAAGATCAAAGACTTATTTAATGATTATAGTTAATGTGGATAATAGAGATTGGGGCGTCAAAGAATGAGGACTTGGATGTAAATGCCCTACATATATAAAGCGATTATATGGCCATGGGTGGATATCGCGATTTAAAACTCCAGCTGTATGTCTACACGTGTAGGCCTGTGTATTGGCTCAAAAAGAACTAAGTTTACAAGTATTTTGAGGTTGTCTTATGGCGGGTTCGACTGGTCCGAAAAATCTGCACCGGTGTAAGCTACAAGGTGAGGCATAAGTCTGTAAAGTCTTGTTGCGCCTGCTGCCTGCAATAGTGCCTATTTAACAGACTTATGCCTCACCTTGTAACCTGTACACCCGGTGTACACTGGTGTGCCCACTCGAATCCGCCATTAAAGTTTCCGATCGTCAGAATGTGTATATCTTTGCATTATCATCGTGTATTCATCCTATTAATACTATCTTGGACATGCGTTCATCAACAATTATTATAACTGTAGATGGAAGGCTTTATAAGTTAATGAGTTTATCGAAGAAAAGTAATAGCACATGCAGTTTTGCATTAAACTTGAAATTGGTATAAATGGCCCTTGCAAATCCGAAAATGTGAAAATACATATTCCGTAAATATAAAAGTCAATCCATTATTAGGACTTGTTTTCAAAAGCCATTGAAAGTCGGTGAATAACCTTTGACCCGTTGTAAGACCTGTCTGAAAGTTTTGTCAACTCTTGTTTACTTCTCTATAAAAATGTCCGATTTGTGAGTGTGTATACAGTACACAGTACAGTATACTGCGACGAAAACAAGACGGCGTGTGTATACTAAATCTTTTTAAAATTTATACGTCGTTCATGCGCGTTGTTTTTAAACCCCCCTAATTTTCCACGGTTTTTCTCCCCAGTTTGGGCAAAGTTGTTTGCCTTTCAAAATTCAAACAAGATAGTGTTACTTCGCTCCGTAGGGGTAATGGTCACGTGATTACAATGTCACCCTTAGCAACGGCCATTTCCCTTCTACCCCATCCGTTTAACCCCCATTTTTTTCTCTATACGCTCCTATCTCCACGCATGGCGTCTCCTCGGCCACGTCCACCCCCATTTTCTTGGGGCATTAACCCCTGTGGGTCTATCGGACCAGGTTGGCCTTTTGCACCACAAGGCCAAAGCGCGCACTAAGATGGCCGAAAGGAAACAGGATTGAACCCCTCGTTTTTCCGTCCGCTTTATGGCTTAACCCCCTCTTATTTTTGATTGGCTGAAAATAAGGTCACTTCATGGCCACACTCCCTTGTTTTTATTGGCGGAGGGGGTAGGGGTTGACGTAACCGAAACAACGCCACCCGATGTCCTCCATTAGTCTGGGTTCCTTCATGTGGAAATTTCACATCACTTTTTTATTGTTTTAAAAGTAGGCCTCGGCCTCCATGATACCCCCTCCTCAGTGCTACCCCTCCATTTTTTTTTATAAAATAAATACCATCGATAGGTTCTCGCAACATCGTGCGATAATACTTAGTTCCACGAAGAATTTTTTTATACATGTATATTAAATGGATATGCCTATACGTATAAGTACATGTATATGCGTGTATAAACTTCAACTTGCCCGAAGTCATAATACATTTCAAATTTTACCTTTAGGACACAAAATATCACGAGGACTATACACCACGTTACAGTGAAAGCCGCTTAATTCGATCACGTTAATTGTTTCCAGCGATTTTGATCGAAATAAGCGATGAGTGTTAAAAAACTCGCTAAACATTGACCTTATCAAAATAATTTGCTCTGTTTTAAAAAATTTATATATATTTAATCGTATATATATGTATTTGTATATGTTTGAAATGAAATTTGTTTAAAAAAAGAAGTTATAAGTAGGCCTATAGTGTTTGATAATGCTGCGTCGGCTGAAATTTAATTTTCTAAATAACGCAGAAATTCCATCTGAGTATACAAAAAGATCTGATGGTTTTAATCGAATAAAATGGTATTTTCAATTCGAACATTTGCTCTGGACTTCTCTTGAGTATATATGTAGCCTACATTTAATTTTAAAACTTTAAGGACATATACATTTTGCATTATCGGTCAACTGCGGTTATTTATAGAACTGCAGTGGTTATGGTACGTTCTGGTGAATTAGAGCATCGGTTTTATTGTATAATTTGGACTTGTGTACGATATTTTAAATCATTTAAAATGTCAGCAACACATTTACCGCCAAGGCTTGTTATCGTTTTAATTTCTGATTATGCATTCATTTATTGGGTTACCTGTATAAGCATATATGCATGCAGAACCGCATGTCCGCATTCAATTCATCCACAAAAGCCTATATGGATCCAAGTTGATTTTTACGATAAACTGTTAAGTTTCAAATACATTTTCTTCGTAAAAATGTTGAGAATTCCTATATTATCGTACTTTATAAGAACTTTATAAGTCAGGGAAATTCAACGTATATATATATATAGTCATGTTGTTGTTGCGATTCAAAATTATTGCTTCTAAATGGTTATAGCTCATGCATGCAGGGCCCATAGTAGAAATTTGAAATTTCTTGCCTCGTTTTCCGAGCACAAATTTGCAAAATTTTCCACGTTTTCCGAATTTCCATGTTAATTTTCAAAATTGTCATTAGTAAATTTAGAAAAAATATTTTCTTTTGCCGATCTTGCAAAATATGTCAATTTTTAATATTGCCAGTGGCCAGGCAAATTTAACGTGAGTGTAAATTGTTTCTTGAGGATTTGCACCGCTTTATTCCAAGTTAGAAATTAGTTATAAACGATAAAGATAAATTTATACATGAATGTTCAGGGACGAGCTTATGCAGTATATGCTTCAATGGTGAAAATTTAGGGACAAGTCCTGAAGAATTTAGTAAATAACATCCTATATGATGTAGCATTTGCATTTGCAATGGTTACTTGCAAGGTTTCATACTCATGTATAGCCTTTATACAGTTTAGTTTCAGCGCCATACATGTGCAAGTGTTAGTTCTTAATTCATATTCATGTATTTTGAAGGTTTGGTTGCAAAAGGGGGGGGGGGTTAGAGTTAAGGCTTTTGATCCCACTAAGCCCCGACTTACTCGAAAAATATTGTTCGCGAGCTGTCATATTTCGAATTTATAATGTTTCATTGAATCCTAATCCTTTGAAATCGGCGCTCGAGTGTATAGGACCCATTTCGGACAACATGTGTTAGTCGTGGGTGCCACCAATTCCCCTCCGTCCTGTGGGTCCGAAGCGGACTGGTCCGAGATGGGTGGTGCCTTTTTTGGAATGGCAAGAAAATTGAACCCTTCTTTGTGCATTTTGAAAAAAGATTGGGTTATTTACAGATGCTCTTGCGGGTAGGCGAACAACAGGAGGAACTAATTTAGGAGGGGGTTTCGGGGCCCATTCGCAATGGCCGGAAACCCCTTCGGCCAACCCTCGAGGCCATTTGTTGACCATACACAAGATGGTGGACAGGGCCAGGCCCAAAAGGGGGGAAATGCTGTTTCCGAATCGTTTGTTTGTTGCCAAGCAAACCTGTTTACTGGCAGGCCCATTGGCCTATGGTCCACTAGGCAGGCTGAATGGCTTGACCTCAAATACCCATTAGGCGTAGCGGAAGGAAATAGGGGGATAACCCGCGTGAGAGAGGGTTATCTATCGTGGCTAAGACGCGAGGGGTGCTATGGGGCCTAAAGGGAATAGTTGATGAGGGGCCCCGAAATGAGACTTATAACCATGAAGGAATGGGTGAAAGTAAAGATGGAAAATTGGATAAGTATATAGCCACTGACCACCGCATGGGGGCAGAAACCGAAAAGGTCTAATGTGCATCTCCGAACTTATTTTTAGAAAAATCAAGCCCTGCAGTTGGGAAGTTTCGGGTTTCCCTAAGTGAGCATTACATTTTAAACAATTTAGCTGCCAGCTCGTATGTCAAATTTCGTGAAAGTCACAGGATTTGGATAATTCTTAGCCCAACTATCGTTTCTGAGTTCACCCCTCCCCCGCCATTTTGTTTAAAGCTTTGAATATTACGAGTCTACACATTAAATAAGTTTCCTACATGCTCTTTTAAGTTCGATCTCAAGCACGTGGGGGAAATCTTGTGATTTGCGTCATTGTACGTACGTATAGACAGACATTTAATGTTTTAGCATGGGACTTCTAACCAACCTAACCAACCCTACCCAGCAGTTATAGTTTTACATGATTTACGATTTACCCCATGCCATGGAATTTATAAAATTTATTTTTTACCAACCCATTATTTGGTCGTTTGATTCGTGATAAGCAGAGGCTCGTGTACATAGACATGCACTGCAAATACATTTAATTAATGGTTTGATCATCCCTCATAAAGTCACTAGCCTATAAACTGAGCTTTGATTTTGGTATTATAGCCATCCAAAAATAAACCGCCGAAAACATAAATATTCTCCAGTCGGCTATTTTTATCTTAGTGGACACAATAAACTATAAATATTTATAACCCACTCCTTTTCGGGTCTGCATGCATAGCATTCTGGACCAAACCCGTTTCATTTTTACCCCTTGGCCGAGTGTTTTCCCCCCCTGTTTTCCTCTTAAAAGTGTTTGCCGAGATATTTTGGGCGATTATTTTGGTGGAAATATCACTGAGCATGCGCGAAACACGCGCATTGAATGCTTTGGTTTTTAAACCGATGTACATTATAAAAAATAATATGCCAGGCAACAGGCTAATGCAACCATGGATGGGATTCTCGGGATGAAGATTTAACAATGTACAGCGTAAAAGTCGGTATACTTTTTTGGGATAACAGAATATATTCAACAATGCCACACTTTCACAAATAATTTGTCACCGTTAGAATATATTCTGTATATAGTATACATGCATGTAATTTACAAACAGAAGCACGCTGGGATTTTCTCTCGTGAATGTTTTACATGCACATGTTCTGCCTAAAGAATTGTACTCAAATGTTCATATAATGTACGTATATATAGGATAAAATATATGTGACTTCAACGGTTTACATTGTGGGTGTGCTGTGGGGTACACATGAATCTGAGAATCGTGGCGCTAATAAGCTATATATAGGAGCATTATTCTAAAAACTAAGAAAATGCCCCATTATAGAAACTATCACTTATACCCATTAATAGATTTTTTTATCCGAAAGTAAATATTTTGCTGCTGTTTTGCCGCTGAAAATCAAAAATTGTGTGAATTTTCTCGTTTATGTCTGAATAACTAATTAAATAAAAGAATAATGCAAAATGATATACTGTATATATGGAACGAATGTGTCTGCTGCCTGCATGTGCATGCAATTTATAGCAAAGGCATTCATTTTTGTATAACTGCGTGTCAGTATACCTTGAAGTACCCCACTAGGCGGGGCAAGACCCCGTCATCTGCTTGTTGTCTGCTCGTGAAAGTTATCTATGTTTGTATGAGATCGTATACCTTGCGTGCCGGCGGAGTCATCTTGGGATGGCAATTACAACTTGTTGCAACAATATTTCTTTTACTGCATTCATATACTCTTTTTATAAACTATCATAGATTATGCAGAATGTTGACTTCCTCTTAATTATACGCAATGAGCAGGTACAACTGTATCTCTGCAATATATCATCGTAGAGATAGAAATTACTTGTTCCTTGCTGATTGTCTCTGATTGCGTTGTGACAGCCAAGGGTGTTCTATGAGTATATGACGCGCTTATTAATCTTGAGTTCCAAGATGACCACCAAATGCCATGAAATTTAATATTTTATTCTATTTTGTATGATAACAATTAAGCATGAATGAAATTACTTTCAATGACTAAAAAGTAAATGTGCTATTTGGTGCATAATTTTTGTGCAAAGCCGCTATTGATTCCTGTAAATGTATGATGGGATACCGGTAACGAGAGAGATTTGGCGATATTCTTAATATGAATCTTAATTTTATTAAAAGCTATTTCATGTCATGGGCTTAAACCGATTTAGTGCAATTAATATCGATGACGTCACCATAAAATTTCTCACAGGTCCTATCAAATTCCATGAAGCTTAAAAGTGAATTGAATGCATATTTTAAGTCAAGGCTACGGCATTATGCGAATAAAATTTTGGGTGTGGAAACCATAAAAAATGTTGTTTTTTTAAAAAAAAAGTATAGGGTCATAGAAAGATCAATGAACTGTCCTGTGGGTAACCGTGGTGGTGCGTTTAAAAAGGCCCTTTCACGTAGTCAAAGGGCGTGGGGGTAAATGGGGCAAGTTTTTTTTTCTAAAATCTGCTTTTTTCCAAGAATTCCAGCTTGAGTTACTAGGCGTATAAGTAAAAAGAGGGGTAAATGCTTGATAGGTATTAGAGGACAGACGAGGGGTAAAAGAAAGTTACGCATCTGAAAAAGTAGGCCAGGTGGGGCTAGTGAACCCGTCCGTTTGGGCATCAGACGCCGCAAGGGTGCAGACGTGGCCAACTAGGGGCTGTTTATCACCGCATTGAAAAAGGACAAACATCAACCCCCTGGTTTTTATACATTACGATGGGGGAAAAAATCTAATTCACTCTTTTTTTATTTCACCTCGTTCTATTTTCTTGCATACTTTAATTTTTTATGTCTACCCCACACCATGTGACTCGTCAATTTCCAAGTCTTTTGTTTTTTATTGCATTCCATTGGGAGTTGCAGCACTAATTTTACTCTCTCTCTCTCTTTTTTAAATTGTAACGTTTACATGCATCTTTCTTCATTTGAATACCCCGCCATTTACTGCTTTGAGCGACCCTGCAGTATGATACACAGTGCAAATGACAAGTCTTTTCATGCAGTTGAAAGCCAACTTGAGTTGGGTTTATGCAAGTTCCTTACTATTTGATTTGATGAAATTTATATCCATGTCTGCGATATAAACGGAAGTCTTCCTTGTATAAAATTGTCTGTGTTCAATGCATCAAATCAGCTAAATTTGATTAATTCAATTCAATTCAACTCAGTACCCTACAGTCAGCAACTAAATGCCATATGGTAGGGGGGTCAAGCCCATT
>JAQGBX010006828.1:0-12054 GCA_034698745.1 Megaphyllum sjaelandicum
TATAATCGCAAATTACCACTGAATGTTAATCACTAATTTAACACTGTTATGGGAGCTGAGTCTCCAAAACGTAATAATAATTGTATTTCCTACTAGCGGTAATACCCGGCCTTGCCCGGGTAAGAAATGTTTTATGATTTTCTAACCCCTTAAATGCGATCAGGAGTTAGATTTAGCTGTCCTTTGGCTCCATAAGATGGCGCCACATGACCAGGATACATCCGGGATGGAGGACGGAAAACGTGTTTGACAGTTTTATGGTCCAGGGCAAATTAGAAAAGATTTATGGCCTTGTTATTCCCCACGGAGTTCACGCTCCTGGGGTGTGTGTCACGAACGGCCAATCGTACAGACTTGCCAAGCTCAAGCAAGCAAACAAACAAACGCCAACAGGGTTGGCTATCCTAAAAAAAAATGGCGTCGTTTTCTATTTTATATACTGTATATAGATAATCCGCTTCACCAGCGTTCAGGACACGTTTCCAGCAAATACGAAGACTGACTGACTATGTCTAATGAATTTTGACATTTTTGTATTTTCGTCATGTTTCGGCCGAAGAATGCTACATCACTTCAGATTAACGTGGGCAGAAGTTGTCGGAGGGTGGCCAAACTGCAAGAGTCCAATTGCAAGAGCTCGCTTTGTAGGCAGAGCAACATCTCGCCCATATTGCGCCCACTTATCTGGAACAATTTCCGTGATCACGCACGCCGACTTAGTAACGGCGCTCCCCCAAAGCCTCCTTTAAAGCTATACGAAGATCGATACCGAAGACTTCCAATACTAGCCGGGCAATGAAAATAGATGGCAAACAGTGGGCCGAGCCGAGCTCTTAATTGAAGATTTATGAAACTGCGACCTGGGATTTGAAAAGTAAACGCCACGTAAGCTGGGCGGTTGGCTTCGTCAACACAATCTCGCGTAAAATGGGCATCGGGAGAAGAATGTTTTGATATGACATCGAGGAAGTGGGCGACAAACAAGCCGTGTAGAATCGCGAAGGTCTATTTTGAGAAAACGCAGGCTATTTTCGAATCATTGCCATTTGTTCGAAGCCAGCGTTAGTGTTATCCCATTTTCCTGTTAAGACATCAAACATCGGGCGTGCAAAGAAACCAATCCGAGTTTACCGAAGGAAAACAAAAACAACAACCTCGATCAGCAACGCTGCCTCCTGGCGAGCACATTGTGACATTTCTGCGCGATTTCGTCAGTAGGCTATTCCGCGATGATGGAACTTCAGACTTTTTGTGGAATGGACATTCATCGAATCAACACTGTCTCCGGGTGATTTTCGCAAATGGAATGAATGAAATGTCACGTGATATATGTTCAATCAGCATAAGGTCCACTCGTTGGACGAAAATTCTGGAGATTTCATGATCAATAGCATTGAATTCAATTCAATTCTTTACCCTGCAGTCAGTACTACATGTAGGCTACATATATCATTTGGCAGGCATTAAAATCTTAAAATCCAACATGACGTCTACGGCATCCCATTATGAATTTTCTGTTAAGAAATACAATAAATCTCCGAAATTTCAGAACATACAGTATTTACGTCCTTCGCGTCACATTTGACGCATGACATATTTTAACTGCATGCACAATTATTTGCAGAATGGGAAATAGATGACTTTTTATATTACGTTGAAACGGTCTATGGGTATTGGAATGAAGCATTTTTGAAAACTGATTTTACGACGCACGAAGCAAGTTATGATTATCGGGTCGTTGGGTTTTGTTGAATCCATTTTGAGTGGTTAACTAAATTATAGACAGTTTCCATTGGACAGTATAAACCGCAGTCGTTCGCTCTTGACACCTCGTGACATTGACTTCTATCTAGCATACCAAGCAACGAGGTTATCTGCATGGACCAAACACATCCGAACATTCACATACTGTATTGAAAATTCTTCACAACCCACCCATAAACACAAGTATTTGTACAATTCTTTCAACACGCAAAGGACACGGTTTACGATATACAGTAGTCAGTAGACTTGAGAACATTTCATATCACTGGTTAATATGCAGACTGTCGCACTTGGGTTGACTTTACCACTCCCTGCAGTTTCCGGGAGATTAGTGCGAAAAGATATTCCATGAACGTCAATTCAAGTTAAAGATAAACTTATAATGCCATTCAAAGAAGATTGGCTTTTTAAACTTTTTAAACTGGGTTGGTCGCATGAACGCTTTTCGAAGCTGTGCCACTTTGCTTTTTTTTTCTTTCCTAAAAAATTCAATTCACTAGCTAGAAACAGCCAAACACGGAATGGTAACCGTCAACTGGCCATGAATTCCGAGTCTTTAAATAGTCTGGGAATTGCTGAAAGATGCCATGCTGCCACAGGACTGCATGAAGAGCAAGGCATGGTATGAGATCAAAAAAGTTCGTGCCACACCCATTTCTTTTTTTCTTTTTTTTAAATAATGTGATAATTTTAAAAGTAATAAATGAACATAGACGAAAATATATTTTGAACTAATCATCTTTCCTTGAGACGAAAATATGTTGAAAAGTTCAAAATTTTATCATTGCGAGTATGGGGTTGCATCGCCTTAAAAGCTGTGGTACTTAAGAGAAATTTAAAAATTTAATTTAAAAATTTAAAAATTGTTACCAGTACATAAGAAACAAAAATTTCCCCAACAAAGACATCTGCATTTTCTTAATGTTTAAGCAAGATAAGTTAGATAACTTAAAAGTTTCGAAATAAAGACATGATTTAAACTTTCGACTGATTTTCAAATTCACTTAGCTTTTTTTTAAATGAAATATTTGGACAAATAAAACAATTTCTGTTTTAAGATGTTTGCTCAAAATATCCGCAAATTTTAAAAGTGGAACACACCAAATAACCGTCTCATCTATACCTTATATGATGGTGTCCAGGTGGTACACGGTTCTCAGCTGGAAGTTTTGTGATTATCCAAATTCGGTCATTTTTAAAATTAGGAGGAGCCCCAAATACCATAGAAAATATCTTCACAAGGAATGGACAACCAACAGCTAGGACGCCAAAGTAAGTACCCTTCTCGAGTCAAATAGAATCCAACAGATCCAGGTTATGGATTCCTTCATTAAGCGTGCTTCTTAATAACCTATAGCTCTCTTGATAACAGGGTTTTAAAATGTATATCAAATAGAAGAAAACAAATAATTACACTGGGATTCTTACACCAAGTAAAAGACAAGATCTTAATAGAGATCGATGCCATTTAGTCGCGGCTTAAAGGATTGGCGCCCAGTTTTTTATTGTCTCGGAGGCAAATATATAGCGAAGATGGCGGAGGGCAATGCATGCAAAGGACAATCGCATGGTTTGTTTGGCATCTAGAGGACATTTGCGACGTCGCAATTTATCATCCAGAGCAAAAGACGAGCCCAGCAGGCAAGCGTCAATGACTTCCGATTGATTTTCCGCGTCGGATGCAATCGACGAATGAACGAGATAAACCTTGTCACAAGTCAGACAGCGACAGCTTGCAAACAAACAATAATTCAGCCAAAAATAGAGGGGGACAGCTCAAGTCATTAGCGTGGAGATGAGTTCAAAACCTGCCACAAAACTTCTTAGAATGCCAGACGGAATTTTCAACACGATAGAGCTTTCATTGTTTAGAGAATCACATTCATGGATTTTTAATCTACTTGAAACTTCCAATTGCAACTGACCTTCAATTGTAATATGTTCAACGAGCTTTGACATTCAAATTACAGATATGTGAAGTATTTTCGTAATTTTTCAAAGCCTTCCATGTATGAACAAACGAACAGATTTTACGGCGTTTAATTGTAAACCAACAGATAACATTCATAATATCAAAAGCTACAGTATATTATAATCAAACTTCCTAATTTCCATTCCTTTTAAATTTATAAATAAGGGCTCTTGTCTGTATTCTGTTCCCCAATTATCTACTGTACATGTACATTGTAGAATGTTTTCAATTATTAGCATTGCCAATACTTTTGAAAGTACTTTATATCGAACGCAGAATATTCCTAGAAAGTTCGCAGACGTGATCATAAATAATCAGATTCAACTACATGTACTCTATGTAAACTATATCTACATTTTATGTATCTTGATAAAGGCCAAATTCATACAATAATTTCAAAAAAGCGGAAGGATACGCGTGGACACGTTCGTGTTTCTGTGGAGTTGCCCGGCATCAGCACGGGCAATTTGAGCAAGAAATCAACATCAAAATCAAACAACAACACCACGTGGTGGGTGTTCAATACCATGGGTACTAAGAGCGCCTTGCTGAACATGGAAAACAACCCAAATTCCAACTTCCATTATTGATTATACTGTAGGTCAAATTATTGTTGATGAACGAGTTCCCCGACTTGATGTAATTACTTTAGTATAAGCAAAAGTGGCATAATTTTTATGAAAATAGATTTCAATGTTTAACGTAGCAATAATGTGAGGTTATTAGAAAAGAAAAAAAAATTCTATTGCCAGTATTCTGTGGATCCTGACGTCACCTCGGCGGCCATTTTTTCAGAAGAATAATATAATGTAACTGCACCGCTGGACCTGAGAGGTCACCTTGGCCATCCAAGGGTGAAGTGCATATAGCTTAAAATTCTACATGTATCCGCACAGGGGTCCGACTAGGTAAATGCTTAATTTGTTCCGCTAACAAAACAGCTCACAAGCAGCTGCTATTATAAACAACGCTTAAAAGCGTATCTTTTTATAAATAAAAAAAACATTCGTTAACGCCCATTTAATCCATGTTCCATTCAGATTCTAAATAATTTCCATATTTCCTTTTTTAAAAACAAACAGGAAAATCGATTTTTCTCAACGAGCAACAGCTGCAGGCAGAACTGGCGAGAACAAGGGACGCGAGACATTTTTTTTGCAGAAACAAACAATACAATTTTTGGTATAAAAATTGTTTCAGTGCAAATTTCGTCGCAGTTGTTTTTGATTCGTTAACAAGAGTAGTAGCTGCTACACTTTCTAAGAATATTCCATAATGTATGAAAAAAATCATCTATTTCCTATTGCATCGTTCACGTCGAGGGACCAAACGTACTCCTACATTGCTGAAGAATTTACAAAACCAAACCCTTCCTCCTTTTTAAGAGTGCCTCGATCCTTTTCAACTTTACCCATTGGATGGCCAAGCTTTACGACCAATTTTATGGACGTCCCCACCGGGGAAAAGGGGAGTCAAAATGGCGACGTGAGTTTCATTGACTGCCGTTTACGATGGAGGGGGACCGTAGTGAGTACGGTGCAACGACCCTGTAGGCTCCCCTCCACCGGGCCTCTTCTTGGCCGCCATATTTCCCCCCCCCCCCCTCGCCCGTGCTTCTCCCTAGCGGTGATTGAACTCCATCGTCCAGGTGAGGGCGAAACAAAAGGCGGTCGTAGCTTACCTCGCTTCAGCAGCCAGCCATTCTTGATGATCTTGGGGGTGCTCTGAGTTTCGGTCGTGCTCATGGCAGTTGCGGCGAGCAGAGGGGTTCGAGAGCCGAGAGAAACTGAAAAAAAGAAAACGAAATTGGGAGCAATGAGATTCGGTTTGTTATTGAATTAAGAGAACTTCTTGTTAGTCAACTCAATTTCAATTCTTTACCCTGCAGTCAGTACATGGTACCGTGTGGCAGGGGGGGGGGGGGGGTAAGTATACAATTTGATTGACCCCAAACTCACAATAATTTTCCCGTATTTGGGATTTTAACGAGGAGAGTGGGATGGGAGAGGAAGACGGTCATGGCCGATTTATTGTAGGAACTATCTCAGCATTTGTCTGGAGGAATTGTGGAAAACCATGAAAAACCACAATCGAGGATAGCCGACCCGGGAGTCGAACCTGGGTCTACCGAATGCGAGACGAGGCTGTTAACCTCTAAACCACCTTGCTCGGATCAAAAGTAACAGCAAAACAAAACAGTCGTAAATCCCCCGAAAATAGGCGGCCGGAGATATTCGTTTGGCGCTTTCTTGGTAATGAGGAACATTTATAGTTCATCTTTCATTTTGTAGCTCACGAACTGCCACCGGGACTGTCGTTGGATTTGCTCTACTGAGCCAATTTGAAATCGGAAGCCATAGATGACGCTCCGAGCAATTCAAAAGCATGGTGTGCGTTCGAACCTGCGTCGTGTGCGTGTCACTCTAGACTCCAGAGGTCTGTCAACATCGCGATTAACGTGCACTAGAATTAAAATGAACTTGGTCGAGAAATTCATTTGCTTTCAGAACAAGCCAGGCGATAGGGAGTTGATGCAGCGACGAAGCAAATGCGAAACGCATCCACGTGCATGATTACATAAGTTGAGGATAAGCTATTGGAAAGAAGCATCTACGGATGATGGGATATGTTATCTCGATTGACCCTTAGGAAAGACGGTTTGAATAATCTGACAACATGCAGAGTAAAACGTTCCAAACGGAAAAATTCAATACCTTACCAAAAAAGTCGGTTTCCAGAAGAACCAAACACGGAATATTATAGTCTTAAATTAATCCATGCCTAAGATTCTCAACCATATATCCGAGACTAGTTCCTTGAACCTGATTCTCCACACCCGCGTGGGAATCCAATGCGAAAACGACACGAGTTTGGCGTCATCGCAATCGGCATTGTCATTCCAAATGCGTGGGGGACGAACAACCGATTGTGGCAACACTTACTTGATGCGGTTGCTCCCTAAGCAGGAGAGATGTCACGTGAAAGAGCAATCTCAAGCAACCCGGACAAGAAACTTCGCGCTCGATTCCGCGTTCGAGATTTCCAGAACGGCGCCGAGAGCTTGAATGGAGTCTATCTTCAATCTTATCATTTCGTGGAAAAAGCCTAGCAACCGAAGGGTAAACAGGAATAATAACGGGCGCAAAATGCGTGGGAGGTCAATGAGTCAGAAGAAGAGGAAAAAAACAACTGGTGAGCACGTGGCCGCAGGGTGACGTCCTGGACAACTCAACGTGGCCTGGTGAGATGGATCAAACGAGTCGGCGAATCATATCGCCTGCTGACGCGCTACAAAGTTCATGTAGCTACACGTACAGTACATGTTCTTCGAAACAACCATTCCCGTGAGCGTGCACGCACCCACAATTTGGAAGAAAAAGACCGGTTTTAATTAATGTGACACTTTCAAAACTTCTGTCGAGTCATTTGTTTATCCACTCTGGCCTAACAGGATTCAAAAAATTATTCACATATATAAAACAGAAATCGACTCCATCCTGCTTTTCCGTGGCTATGTGTCTGGCTGGCCTTTGCGTCATATCATTGGCCACGCATCTAACTCCTGATCGCATAAAAGGGGTTAGAAAATCAAACAACAATTTTAACCCGGGAAAGGCCTGGTATTACCACTAGTACTGAATATTATTTTACAAAAGGTTGAGCATCACTCGTAACTATTTCCTTACATTTGTCCAGTATTTGGGATGGTCATACTATGCAATGTACATGTACATGACATTTGACCAATTAACCGGGTGGAAGTGAAGGGGGCAAAAAAAAGCTAAATAATCGCATCGCTTATACAGCAGCAATCTATCCCAAATACTTTTCGATACAATGTAGGAATAATGCAGATATATCGAACAATCAGTACCGTAGTGACGTACATGTACGTACCGTGCGTTAAGGAAATTTATAGCGTGACGTCACGAAACACGTAAAAATACGCGTACATGTACCGGTTTGCGTTTGTTTTTTTTTTCTTTACTTTCCCCAAAATAACGATTAAAATTGATCAGACGGGAAAAGTTGGATCAACTTCAACTATATAGTACGGATGCGGTAGCAAATGTCGTATAAACGTCACTTAGCCCCTCCTAGCTACTATCATGTGCGCATGCGCGGCCACGCAGGTGACGTTATTACTATACGGATTTGTTCGATGTGAATTAATTTCTAGAAATGTTCTCGAACATTTATCGAAACTGCGATTAACTATAGCGCTGACCGCTAGTCAATTCCCCAGGTATATACTGTATATGCCATATCACAAATACGGCCGATAGAGCTCGCCCTCTGGGGGATGAGCCGTAAAACGCAACATGCGGTATATGGCAAAACCAAAACAAAAAGAACAACAGATAATGTGGCCGCAGGGTGCCAGAACAGCAATCCCCAAAAAACGGCATTTTTACGGCTTCGCTAACGCTCAAAATTCCACATTCCTCGAAAGTTCCCACCGCGCTCTCACCTTGGACCGCATGCTGTATATTTGAGGCAACATTTTGCAACAAAACAAAACCACTGTGACAAAACCAAAGAAACAAAGCAACAACAAAAAAAAGCCGGTGATTTATAGCGCTAGGCCACCATAATTAGGCGAAGGTAAAAAGACGAACCGATCCAGCGTCTAATTGCCCCGTTCAAAGCAGCAGTTCAAGAACAGATTCTGTGAATGAAACAACGTGGGCTCGCACGGTCTTAGACTCCGGAAGTTATTCTTCGATAAGCGATTGGGAGATGAAAAAAAACAACCTTTGGAAATCGAGCCTTTTTCTCCCTCTCCGATATACGAACACAAACACGTTGAGAACGGATGTCACGGTGCGCGTTGATTACCGCGTTAATTCCCGTGGCCTTTCAATTCGGAACGAATAAAAACTCGCTGCAATTAATAAGAACAACAACAACAAAGGCGGCGGGGAGTCACATTCGCCAATTTCCTCCCTCGGCGGCGCGGGAGATCGGTTTTGGGGAATATCAATTATTCGGGGGACCCGAATCCGGTCAACAACCCCACTGGGGGGAAATTTGGCAAAAATCCGCAATGCGCAGCGAAGAATATTGGGCGAAAACAGCCCGATAGCGTCGCAGTCTCGATGATGCGTCACAGATGGCGCTGGGAACTTCGAGAGTTATACCCTTTGCCAAAGCATTGCCAAATGTAGATCTCTGGGTGCCATTTTATAGTGGCCCAAATCACTTCGCAGGACTGTGAGATTTTGAAAAAAAAAGTCTTAAGACGCTAAACTAAATATTAACATTATTGAATGATAATTCGTAATTTTTATCTTAGAAATTCGTTTTAGTTACCATGTGATAATAATGTAACATTTATATGTTTGTCATAAATTTACCAGTTATCATATCACATTAAATATTTTTTTAAATCCCAGAAAACGTGAACCTAAACCTAATAAGGCAAACATCTTATAACGTTCCTAGCATTCACTTTCATTGCACAAAACATGATAAAACATCCTATCTCACGTATATTGTATGAATGAAAAGGTCCTGTATAAGGATCCGATATAATGTAAGGTATCAGAGATATGATTTTCATATCTTTTAAACAAATTAGTTTTTAACGTACCGATTATATTTTTGATTATCAATTAAATTTTAAAATATAATTTTTGTTTTACAATTTAATTATCAATGTTATTTGAAGGATGTTGTGGATGGATGGATGGGTAGTAATAAATAATTGCTTAAGATGAGGACAATTTTGAAATATTTGCTTTAAGATGGGGTAATAATGGGTGGGGACCACTAATTAAATAATCGCATATACCGTAACAGGAAGTAATTTTGAAATATTTGCTCTAAGATGGGGCAATGTTGATATTTTTGCTCAAAAAGGGGGACAATTAGTCCAAAAAAGTTTCGGAAAAACTGATCTAGGAAATGCATTCAGACGCTTTTCGAATCGTGAATAAAACCATGCAAAATGCGATACATGTACGATAAACGATCAAAAAAGTGGTAACCCGTTTGAAAGAACTGCTTGAACAGCACAATGCATAACGCCTTTTCAGATGCCCTATCACGAGGAAATAAATTAGCAGTACAGCACGATAAAAGAAGATAGTTTCACAGACGAAAAAGCGGTTTCACTTTTTAACCAACTAGTTTGAATATAGACTTGACCTGGGTGTCAAATCTAATAAATGCATGCGGTGTGGAGTTTCCACACGATCCATTCAGGGAAAATCCCGCAGAATACGAAACTGCGTGCATGTTCCTCGAAAATGCATAAGATGAACGATCACTTATGGGTAAAAAACCTTGCTTTGAATGCGATTCAAAACAGACTTAACTCTACTTGTATACAGCAAATGCACGATGTACAGTGCATGCAGTATAGCATTTCCTCATATTCAATGAAGTCAAGAAACGCAACACGATACGATAAACGATGGTTCATGGGCTCGCCGTAGAGACTGATGAACGAGTTGGGGAAAAATGCTGGTTTTTTTTAACCATCAATATGAAAACCATCAGACTGCGTTAACTCTGAAAGGACATGCATGGCGTTCACCCATGTTCCTTCGAGTGGACATGCTCGCAATGCAAAACGACAAACGATCATCGAGTTACAGGTGACTTAATGACGCTAAATCAGTCTCCAAGTCCATAGAGAATTTCTACATAGCGGCATTTTCTAATGCCCTATCGAGTGAAAAACGTCTGCAATATGATACAAACGATCGTCGACTTTCGGACCAAAAAAAAAAAAAGCACCGACGAGGCAACTTTTATTTTAACAAAAGTTAAGACTCCGTTTAACTTTCGTGCACAATTATTCATTTTCAGGCCATTCGGGAAATTCAGTTGGTCTAATCGCTAACAAATCGTGAGCAAATCGTCAGAAATTCGCCTCGCCTTCCGCTTGGAAGAATGAAAAATCCGCAATGCGCTGCAACTGCAACCTCTTGAGCTCAGAGTAAAAGCAATTGTTTTCGTTGTTTTTGAGGTTTTCTTAATCCGCAAATTGCCTCTGAAAACCTTCCTATAAACTGCTCGATACGGAGCGTTTCAGTTTGGATGGCGTTTTCACGCTCTATCGAATGCAAACGACTTCAACTATAGGATGTGGCCCATGGGAAGCCGAATTTGGGTCACATGTTTGTTTTCCTTTTTTAAACTTGACCTCGTTAGCTTCTACCAAAATTGAAAATAGCATCGATCCTCGGTTTAAAGTCGATTGGACGATTGATTCCTTCAACAATTTTCGCTCCTTGTGAGGCCAGTGTTTGAAACGTTTCAAGTCGTGGTAATTTCGATCCGGGGAGCGTTTATAACTAAAACACCGTCGACCTTTGAAATCGTAATGAGAACAGCAACCACTAGGACTGCGCGATTCAATATTAAAAAAAACGATACATTTTTAATTCATTGTAGAATTTCAAATATTGCAAGAAGTTGTTCAATCAAAGTTTAGGCCACGTTCCCCAAATCACTGCGTTTCTTGACAGATTCAAGAGAAACGAAAAAAATGAAATATTTCAAGGTGGCATGTGGAGCAAACTGAATTTTAAAAAAAACTGGAAACATGTGGAAATGATTTAAAATCGATGAAATAAAAAGGATTCAATTAAAATGAGTGGATTGAGTTAATTAAATCGCAGCAAACGGAAATGATCGCCCGGGGGATGAAATTAATTTAAAACGCTGAACAAATATGAAACGATTCAAAATTTTCAATAGTGTATCAACAAAATGAATGAATTTAGCGAATTAAAACTTTCCCATTGAAAATAAAAGTGAATTAATTAAGTGGAATAAATTTTTTAAAAAACTTGATCAAATGAACTTTTACACAATTTAATTAATACAAAATATTGAAAATGACAAAAAATAATTAACATATTTTAATTCACATATTTTTCTTCTATTTAATATATCAAATAAAAAATACATCTTTCACTTGGAATTTTCATTTTTTAAATTCATGTTTGGTAAAACATTGTACATGTATGCGTTAGAAATATTTTCAGAAATGTGCGCTTTGTAAAAACTTTAAAAGAAAATTTTCCGGAAAATAGTACAATAATTTCCAACCTCCCCCCTCCCTCCTTGTCCTGTTTATGCAATTTCCTCCCCCTCCCCCCCCCCCATGTCTCGTACAATTTTGAAAACATCTCGTTGATTACATAAGCAATTTTTAATATATTCTTTATAAATTTTACATTGAAAATACATGTATTACCATTAGTGAACCACAGACCTACAGAATATTATAGCATTAATTTAAACAGATGAAATAAAATTTAATAAGCTTAAGAAATCTGCAATCATGCCCATAAATTAACTAG
>JAQGBX010006829.1:0-12053 GCA_034698745.1 Megaphyllum sjaelandicum
ACTGGATTCTTTGACCTAGATGACACCTAGATGTCAACGCGTGTAAAGGTCAGCAAAATTGTTCAAACCACTTACAGACAGGCAAAACTGCTGGCCTCAATCTACAGATTTGAGTACCCCTAATATTACTTAAAAAAGTTTAAAAGTACAATCCCGTTTAAAATTTCCGAACGCTTCCTGTATGTTCTAAGTAATCGGATTAAAATGCCTTTAAAATGAAAAATTAATGAACTAATATAATTAATATTGTTCGTTGAAGGCTGACGACAATGTCACAATTGCCACTATAGAAAAGAGACCAATGGGTGTGTGTTTTTTGTATGTATGCCTCATAGCATGAAGGTGATTTTTTTTTACAAAGTACAGTATGTGTCATTACTAAAACAGATGGATGAGATTTTTAAGAAATTAAATGTGCATGAGCGCCTAAAGAAATGCACATTTTTGAAATTGTCTGTTAACCAAATTTCCAGATCCCCTCGCCATATGAGCGCAAATACAAAAATAATCCCGTCAAATGAAGCTCGCACTTTTTAGGAAACGTTTTGGTTAATTCTGGAATTCAGATGTTATACTGTACACAACATCTTTCATACTCATGCTATGATGGGTAGTTATGAGAAAAAATTTCGAATTATCATTGGTGAAAAGAAAATATAAACTCGAAAAGAAAATATTCTACACTTCCTGTTTTCTTAATTAAAAGAGGGATGCGGAAAAAAGCTTTCAAATCTCACGCCGAAAATATATCGAACAAGGAGCATTCACTGATCGTATATTTTGGCTTTACATACCGTAGTTCAGAAAAAAAAATTATCGCAAAGAGGCTGTACTGTTTTCCTTTATATAAGCATTAACGTGTAATTGAGCAATGATTCGGACAGATATTATTTTGATCAAATAAAATACTGCAAATTCCAACCATCAAAATGTGTGTTGAAAACCAATTGCCACAAATGCAGTTCATAAACTATTGTTTCGAGGCATTAAAATGTTTAACTTGCATAATGCATATTTACATCCGGCCAAAAGTTATCATCTCGAAAAGTTATTTATTCCATAATTTCAGCTCACACAATTAATGAAATTCATACTAAAATAAAATGAGTAACTGAAACAAGGACGTAAAATTTGCTCACGGGAGATGTTTCACAAATGATCGCATATCCGTGGAAATGTTGCGAAAACGTCTCTCGTATAATGTCAGAAACTTACACTAAAACTTTAATGACGGTAAATTCACCTCATTTTTCCCATTTATAAATATAATTAACCATTCCATTAATTATCACGGTGATATTGAGACGCGCTCCATTCGGACACAACCTGTTGTAATCATCGAATAAACGAAACAACCCAAGTCCACGCAATTTCGAATCGCTCCTTCATAAGCGCAAAGGCCGGATGGGCCAAGTTCAAATAGCATTAATCGGCGATTAAAGCCCGGAAGGGGGGGAAGAACTTGGCTCAGTGATTAACAGACGGGGCGAGGTTAATGAGGAAACGAATTTCTTACTGCAATCCTTCGCTGACAGCAGCCTCTTTCCTGTCTTCAGATTGCGTGGCAGCGAACTTCATGGAGAGCTTTCGTCAAAATTTCAATCTGAAGAGCGCTGGCCCGATTATCCTCGTTGCACCATGGATGGAAAAATGTCTACGACGCACGGAGCGAGGAATGCATCCAGTATACCCCGCGATCGTCTCGAGATTCGACGCCTTATTGATTTTAATTAAAACAGCTTCGAGATACCGTCTCGTCAGCCGGACGGGACAATGTCAGTCCAGCGACAGCGGTGCAGCGATCGCACCGTTCATCGTTGACCGGATGCGAGAACACTACAGGATTCGATCCGGCTTCAACGGCACCGCGTTAACACCCCAGAAGTGCGGAAAACTTACGGAGATCCGCGACTCTGCGCTGGCCGCGTAAAGTTAAAACCTCGTGCGCCAACTGGCAAAAAGAAAAAAAAAACGCTACGTGACATCACATCCGCGCTGGATCCTTGTTGCGCGCGGATGCTGGCGTTGCCTGGGCAACGACCGACGCGCCTAGGTTTCTTACTGCTCCGATGGGAGGTGTCTATCTCATTTTCGTTCAACCACCTGTGCCTCGATCGCCATCCTCGAAAAATAAAGAAGATTTTTTTTGTTATATTTTTTTGATTTCGTACATACGTGGAAAATCTCGCGCAAAAATTCTATTTCTTATAGATTAAGTTTTCTTATACGGCTTCAATTAGGATTGCCTGGATTTCTAGTCAACTTCTCTCATGGCGCAATCAAATCCCAATGTGCATGGTGTACACCGAGTGTAGGCTACAAGGTGAGACATAAGTCTGTGAAATCGGCACTATTGCAGGCAGCAGGCACAACGAGACTATACAAACTTATGCCTCACCTTGTAGCTTATACACTCGGTGTACACGATTTGAATACGCCATCGGCTCATGAATCTCGTAAATGTCGATGTACGCGCGTGATTTTTGCGATACAAAAATGTATTGAACGAAATGCCAATTCCGATGGATGGTCGTCGCTATGGCAACGGCCTTATACCGCTCGAATTGATTAGCACATTCCGGGAGGGGAAAAAATCTACCCCCTTTATTTGGAACCGTATAATGGAATATAATCTAAGGGCGTTAGACCTTTAAAATTGGTCTGCTAGCCACGCGTGAGGCAGCGGATGAGTTCTATGGTTCTCGAGTCAAATGTGATATAAAAGTATTTTTCAAATTAAGGACTATTTTATGTTTATTTCACGACGCGCCAACGGAACGTGGCATTTATAGGCATATTACGCGTCTATAAAATGAACGGTTCCCTAAAACGAATCGATTCCTAAAAATGCAATAACTTCGCTTTTTTTCTCTCTTCGGTAATTGGTGCCTTCCATTAGTTTTTGATTTCGGAAAACTAGCATATTTATGGAGAGGTTTAAATATTTTTGCGGATGAAGGGATCGTGGAATTAAGTTGCTGCGAGATTTTAAACTCGCAGTAATTTAATATTTTTCGGGTAAACAAATCTCCTGGCAAATGCTCTTTAATTATAACAAAATTATTGGTTCTTCTGTCAAATAATGATAATATTAATAATAATAAATGCTTTATTCCAGTATAGGAAAGGGCATAGAAGATATGTATAATTATCACTTTACATCTATCCCAGAATGCCATCACAATACAGTCAGAAAACATAGACATTACATACATTGAGTGCAGTGTACAATAGGAGAGAACTTAGAGAATTAAGGTAGTGAAATGCGCGAGATCTACTGCTCTCAGTTGGGTGTTAAACTTGGAAAATGTGGAGGCCATTACAACCTCAGAAGGTAGTGTATTCCAAACTCTGCCAACTCTAGGCCCAAAAAAGAAGTGCCTACAATTCTTTTTTGTAGTGTCCCAAGTTATTTGTTTATCATAGCTTCTCAGATTTGTGTTTGTCAATTTTTTGTCTAGCAGTGGGAATCCGGAAAAAGTTAAATACATGCAGTAATTTTTTGACAATTCGTCATCGAAAATGGTAAAAGTACGAGGGTATGGGTGCGAGCACAAAGAATGCTTATTGCATGCGCTTACCACTCGGCGTACACAAGCGCCACCAAGCGGGATAAGAATGCAGCATGCTTTTTAAATGAGGGCACACACAAAGAAAGCTTAGCCGAGTCATATTGAGCTTACAAGAAGCGCTTATATGCTCAATACTCCAAAAGCAGATTTTTAAGACACAGAGTGGCACACAGATCACTATTGGTCAAAAGTATAGCCATGCACATATGCGCTCATCATGAGATGCTAACGCACATGTGGAAGGTTTTACGTGGAATATGTTTCACCTAGCCCTACGCATGCAGTGGCGCCACCAAGAACAATGCCCATCACGCTGATATCAGCGTTTATTGTGAGCCCCAAAGCTAGAAACAAGAAGCTGAAAAGATGCACGAAAGAAGCTTAAAGAAGCACGTCGAAAGTAAGCCTTCTTTATGCTCGCACCCTGTACAGGTAATCGAAAGCATAGTTATATTCATCACGAACATTATTTACCAAACAGATTCTAGTTAACTAACAAAGACGGTGATTTGATTAATTTTGGTAAGTTGACATTTTTTTTTCTTAAATGTGGGTCGAATGATTATCGCCAAAATGCAGGACCCAGCGATTACGACACAGTCTGTAATCTCGAGATCACAGTGCGTAATTTTATGGCACGTGGTCATCGAAGCAATATAATTAAATATTTTATGAAGCGTAAAAAATTGAGCATAAGGGTATTAATATGGCCATCGATAGAATCGGAATACAACGATCAGAATAGTGCGATAAAGTGGCCGTTTATGCACAAGATTAATTTGATGTCGTACTCATAAAGGGGCTGTTGTATCTCAAGTGTTCTATCGCCTCATAGTACTTAACCAGTGTGACTTGGATTATTATATTTATTTTTAGAACATAATTACTAGACATCAGAACATAATCAATCTGAACGATATAAGGGGATGTACCTATAACCACATCAGAAACTACGGGTAATTTCCAGATTTAATAAGCACTGCCGAAGTCTATAAGGTGGAATAATACAAAGTTGGAGTGCAAAACGAGTACGATACTGGTTGATTTCTAGTCAAACTGCCAAAGTAAATCTTGTCGAGATATGTCAAATTTCCTCAAAGTTGATGTTTCTTTCCAAGTCGCAAATATTGCAAATGAAAAGTAAAACTCGTCTTGAGGCGAAGCCCATCCCATGCAAGTCATCGAATTTCAGATTTAGCAAACATTCACACCGTCACGCGTGCATGCATTTTCTTCACGCACCTCGGCACTAATTAGGCAAATCAGCAAAGCGAAATGCGCTATAGGCAGTGTCAACATGATCGTGTGTGACTTGCCTTCTTGGTCTAATGATAACTACTTGCAAACATGACGAGGATTAATCAATCTCAACCGTTTGAAAAACAAGAAAAAAACGACGCGAGTCTCAGAGGAATCAATATCAAATGTTTGACATGGAAAATTTGAATAACCAAATCAAGCTGGCAGGATTCAAATTACGAACGCGTGAGGACAATCAATAGCCCCGTTTCCAGTGTCTATTCCCAGATGGTCAAAATATAAAGGGTTAATTACTGAGTGGAAAGTCTAAAATAGTAAATTTCCAATTTCAAATTTCCCGTTGCCTTCAATGAAACGGTATTTGGTGAATGTTACCTGTACCGCGTTCCCCCAGAAGTTTCGTTTTCAAATTCCTTGACTTTTCCAGGTTTATAAAATATCCCTGACCAATGACAATGTCAAAAATTGATATATTTTGCAAAATCGACACAGGAAAATATTTTTGCAAAATTTACTAATGACAATTCTGAAAGTTAACATAAAAAATGTAAAAAAAATTGACAATTTTGCATTTGGAAAATGCAGAAAGTTTTGCAAATTTGTCCTCGGAAAACGTGGAAAATTTTTAAAATTTGTCCCCTGAAAACGTGGAAATTTTGCAAATTTGTACTCGGAAAACGTTGAACATTTTGCAAATTTGTACTCGGAAAACGTTGAACATTTTGCAAATTTATACTCCGAAAACGTTGAACATTTTGCAAATTTGTACTCGGAAAATGGGACTTCACTTGAGCTAACGATGTTGAAGCATTAATTTTGTATCACAACAAATGGCTACGTTGAATTTCCCTGACTTTTCAAAAATAAGCCACTCTTCCCTGACTTATTCCGACATTTTCAAGTTTCCTGACTTTTCCAGGTCTGAGGGTACCCTGGCATGTTAGAATGTTAGATTTCAATTACATCCGAATTACATCATGTTTCAATTACATGAATGGCATCAAAATTTTCATTAAAATTTTTCATTTTTCAAACGTTTTTTTTTTTTTTGGAAATTTACTCGGACATTCAAGCATTCAAGCATCAGACATTTTCGGACATTTTTATGAAATCTTATCTCTAAAACTGTCAGGGAAAGACGTATTCTATACGTCAAAATCAAATCGGAGGTTTTTTTAAAATGACTTTAGTATAACTATATATGCCTAAGTGTATTCACTACAACATATAGGGACATACATTGAAACATACAGAATATTATACATGACAAGTGTGTGTCAACTATCTGAAATTCCAAATTAAAACTTTAAACAAACTATTGAAATCAACATTTTGAAGATCCTAAACTTTGAAGCTCACATTGATCCCAAGATGATCATGAAATTTTAAGATTGCTTCTGGTCAAATCGAATTTTAATTCCATACTTGTTTCGCATAAAAGAAATCAAAACGAAATCTGTACGATTTCCTATCATGTCAATGAGGCCAGATGCAACATTCCTGCTACAATATACATTCACCGTCCTAATTATGCGGAAAATTGAAACCGTCATTGTCCATTTAACATATAATCAAATATCATCCTAATTTAGCATGCAAATTGAAACCTCCGTTGTGTGAAAGCACGTAATGATAAAGGATCGCTGTCAAACGCATCCTGGTCAGGCCAAGGACTCTGCGTATAGAACACAATGAAGTTATGGAAGTTCTAGATATTTGGTGAGCTTGCGCTCTTCCGGTTAATTGAGACGCGTCTAGACAAAAACATTAACAGGGTTCCCCCAGAAATTTCATTTTCAACTTCACTGACTTTTCCAGGTTTTAAAAAAAAATTCCATGACCAAAGAATGTCAAAAATTTACATATTTTGAAAAACGGACAAACAAATATTTTGCAAAATTTAATAATGACAATTTTGAAAATTAACAAATAAAAATTTTAAATTTTTTAAAAAATGGCATGGAAAACGTGAAGAAATTTGCAAATTCTGTCTTGGAAAACGTGGAGAATTTTCCAAATTTGTCCTCGGAAAACGCGAAAAATTTTGCAATTTTGTACTCTGAAAACGTGGAAAATTCCGCAAATCTGCATGTACTCGGAGAACGTGGAGAATTTTGCAAATTTGTCCTCAGAAACTGTTGCAAATTTTGAAAATTCTTACCGGTAAACTGTAAATATGTTTCCAAATGGGTCCTGAGCTAACCATGTAAAAGCATTAATTTTGGATCGCGATAACATGACTACGTTGAATTTCCTTGACTTTTTTCAAAATAAGTCATTCTTCCCTGACTTTTCCAGACATTTTCAAGTTCTCTACGTTTTTCAGGTCTGGGGGTATACCCTGATTAAAGGGGGGGGGGAAGACTGCATGGATGGTAAAATTTGCTTGGAAATACTTCAATAAAAGTCAGGAACAAAATGCAAACCAAGGAAAAAATATTCATTTCAAGACAGAATTCTTTTTTTAACGTGAAAACGTATGGAGTTTCTAAAAGTAAATGATGAAGGAAGTAATTTCTCGAGAGTTTCTGGGAGCTTTTCGAGCTGTTTTGACCATAAACATACTTGTTTAATGAATATGTACAAGTACAGTGTTGCTGTGTAGCTATAGTTTAAAACGTGACTATGGTCATCTTGACAGTTGTCTACAATGTTACCAAAAATAAAACTAAAAAAAAATTAGGCACAAAAATAGCAAACCTTTTGGGACGCGCGGCGTGCCATAAAAATTGCAACAGTACCACAATACCTTGCCAAACTTCGATAAAACTTTAGTCCTTTATTGTTGAAAACATCCCGCATAAGGGACGACCCCATCGATACCCCATCAACGCCGAAATCTCCAAATTGGGGTTGTTTTATTGGGCGGATTTCAATCGGCAATAAATAGTTCGGGTGCTAGATTGGCACCTAATAACTTCCAGATTTATGGTCCATGTATTCGTTTTCAATTTAAGTCCTGGTGGCCTCCATCAGGGGCAAACAATCAGCTTACGAAGTGTTCGACTTTTGGCAGTAGTGTCACTTTTCGATTGTTTCCCAACAGCAATTTCCATTTTTAATTGCAGGAATCGAGCGTTACTAATTAATAGTTAGGGGGATGAAGACACGCGAGCTAGACCATGAAAATGTCACCGAAAACGTCCTTGAAAAGCTGAAAATGTTACGCCAAATTGGTGCCGCATGCACGCCCCCCTGCTGCTGCGCACCAGGCATTAAAATGACACTATTTTAGCTTACCTACATCAGCTAGGGTTCCCCCAGAAATTTCATATTCAATTTCCAGAATTTGCATATTCAAATTCGCGGGAAAAGTTTTTTTTAAACTTTACACACATTCATACATTTCCTTTGTACTCTTAAAAAGTTGAGCATTTGGCAAATTTGTCCTCAGAATCTGTTCGAAATTTTGAAACTTTCTTCTCAGAATCTGTTAGAGACTTGGAAAACTTCTCCTGAGAATCTGTTATAAATTTTGAAAATATCTCCTCAGAATCTGTTATCAATTTTGAAAATATCTCCTCAGAATCTGTTAGAAATTTTGAAATCTTCTTCTCAGAATCTGTTAGAAATTTTGAAATCTTCTTCTCAGAATCTGTTAGAAATTTTGAAATCTTCTCCTAGGAATCTGTTAGAAATTTTGAAATCTCCTAGGAATCTGTTAGAAATTTTGAAAATATCTCCTCAGAATCTGTTAGAAATTTTGAAAATATCTCCTCAAAATCTGTTAGAAATTTTGAAAATATCTCCTCAGAGTCTGTTAGAAATTTTGAAAATTTCTTCTCAGAATCTGTTAGGAATGTTGAAAATTTCTCCTCGGAATCGGTTAGAAATTTGGAATCTTCTCCTCAGAATCTGTTAGAAATTTTGAAAATTTTTCCTCAGAATCTGTTCTGAAACTGATAAAAATTTTACGAAGCTATATGCTCGCAAACAATGGAAAATTTTGAAAATCTGTGCTCGGAAAACGTGAAAAATTTCGCAAGTTTGTTTTTTGAAACTGTCACAATTTTGCATGTTTGTCCTCGAAAACTAATGAAAATTTAGCACATTTGTCTTCTGAAACTGTTGAAAATTTTGTAAATATGTACTGAATTTTTTTTAAAAAAAAGTTTGCAAACGGGCCCCGAGCTAACGATCCAATAGAAGCATTAATTTTGGATTGTGACAACATTTATACAGGTTGAATTTCCCTGACTTTTTTAAATAATTCATTCTTCCCTGGCTTTTCCGGGTTTTCTAGTCTCATTTCATCACGTGGCTGGTTGTCGTAATAATTGAATTGTGACGAATTTTATTTCCACGGCCAATATTTATTAATTTCCCATCTGTGTTTACTATATCCCATCACGTGATATGTACTGTATGTCTTAGAATTAATAGCTCCTGATGAAGGGTTCAGTCTTAGTCTTAGTTCAGAGCACGAAACAAGAGTGAAAATTAATAAGTACATGTTGTATTGACTTTGGGGAGAAATTTCCTCACGCACTCCAATTATTTGGGGAATTTCTTTTTTCCCAAAAGTGCATTGTTTGTAAACAACCAAAAAGCAAGAGGAAAAAAAGATCCAATCAACCAGCAAAGAGCAGTTTTTTTCAAGAAACTTTTGGTTTCCACAATTTACTTCTCCATCGAGTGTTCGTTGAATTTGCATACAAAAGCTCCGTCTAGATATAGGAAGAAACATAAGGGAACTTTCTGTTTCTGTTGCTTGTTCCTCCAACTAGTCCCTAGTATGTTGATGAGAATTCTTTACTGTTTAATGACAACAGAAACAAAAGTTCCGTTGAGTTTTCTGATTCCATAAAACGCGGTAAAGTTCAAAGCAAGTTCAGCAACACGAGTAAACACTTTGTTTCCCGGGGTGTTATACTGATACAGTGTGGACAGTTTGCTGATTGTTCCCTCAACTGTCAGTTTACTTTATAGAAACGAGGAAACTGAATACGTACACTGTTCCTATAGGTTGCTTTTTCGGTGTGGACAGAATGTTCCATTAAAGTAGGAACAACGGAAAGTTCAGTAAAATGTTCCTCACATAAGTTGCTTCTGTGTGGACGGAATGTTCCAGTTTGCTTACAAACTTTGTTTCCAGAAGCAACTGGCAACAATTAGCATCAAAACATTCCTTATTCAAGTTTATGTTTCAAGAAAAATAAGTTCTGATTACATGTACGTTCCTGTTAAGAGTGACCACCAAACAAAAATGCTATTTCAGTCACATGTAGCCTACACATGTCGTACTCACTATACAAAGAATGCCTGAATTAATTTAAAATAATGAACATGCACACTGTAGTAAAAAATCACAAAACCAAAAAAGTACAGAATCATCATGACCACGTGCATGTCCACGTGCATCAATAATATATGATTGGCTAAATTATTTGAGAAAACTAAGGTTAAAGCAGGATGTAAGGTGACTCATCTGTTATCTGGTCAATTTTCAAGGTACATTGACAATTTAAAATTGCAAAAAAAAAAAAAACGACACACACTGGTCACTGTACACAATTGACAGGTGGTCGCTATACAGAGAATTTTTATGAAGGAAATGTGCCCTAGAAAACCCATTAATACTCTAAAAAGTGGTCACCATTCAAAGGTGGTCACATTTACAGGTTTTACCGTAAATCTAAATGGTCTCAGCATAAGTTGGTTCGCTGTGGACAGAATGTTCCAACATGTGTATACACGCATAAGTTTGATTACAGAAACAGTTACAAAAAGTTTCTCTAGGTCTCCTCGAGTGTGGACGTAGCTCGAGATGTTTGAGCATATTAATTCCAACGGAAAGAAACATATTGAAGATAAACGGTAAAACCTGTTAAGAGTGACCACCAAAAAAAAATGCAATGTTGCATCATGATCACCGTACACAGGTGGTCACTATACAGAGAATTTTTATGAAGGAAATTAACGTACACTAGGGAAAAAAACACTAAAAAGTGGTCAACATAAACAGGTGGTCACTTTTCCAGGTTTTTACTGCATACGAACATTCAAGTTACGAATTAGCACATTTTTTGGAACTAATTAAATTCGTAAGCGGCTTATCCCAAAACCAAAATCGTAAACACGAAGTACTCCACCCCCGTTCAAATCGGGTTGAAGCATTATAAATTCCAACCACTGAAATTTTTTTTTCTGCAGAATTGCAAATTTTAGGCAAGCCCACTTCTCGAAAGAATGCGTGACGAATCGATAAATTCGAAAGTGGGCATGAAAGCAGCACCGCTAAATGTCGTTGTACAGCAGCAGCATTTCCTGATTTCAAAGATTTTGGGATATACCTTATTGTTGCTACCAGTTTCTAAATTTGCTGAAGAGAGATAAGGTGAGATGAGCTATTAAAAAAAAGGTACAAACTGCGGCATTACATCGCCAAATTTTTCAAAAAAAAATTGCTTAGATGATTTGGGAGTTCACAACAGTAGTTTGTCACAAGTTGATCCTAATCGCACCCGCCACTGCCTGTAGGTGGCGCTGCTGGCCATTCAAAACAATGGATGGCGCGTATACAATGTGTACATTCAAATTCTAGAATTCGAGTAAATCGGGGAATATGCGCAAAATGATGCAAGTTTTTTCCACCAGGATTCCCCCAACAATTTTATTTTCAACTTCCCTGACTTTTCCAGGTTTCAAAAAAATCTCCCTGACCAATGATAATGTCAAAAATTGACGTATTTTGCAAAATCTACATAGTAAAATATTTTACAAAATTAACCAATGAGAGTTTTTAAAATTAACATAGAAAAATGTTTAAAAATGCCATGAATTTTTTTTTTGAAAATTTGACAATTTTGTATTCAGAAAACGTAGAAAGTTTTGTTGCAAATTTGTCCTCTGAAAACGAGGGAAATTTTGCTATTTTGTCCTCGGAAAACGTGGAGAATTTGCAAATTTGTCCGGGGAAAACGTGGAAAATTTTGCAATTTTGTCCTCGGAAAACGTGGAGAATTTGCAAATTTGTCCGGGGAAAACGTTGAAAATTATGCAATTTTGTCCTCGGAAAACGTGGAGAATTTTGCAAATTTGGTCCTCGGAAAACGTGGAAAATTTTGCAAATTTTGTCCTCGGAAAACGTGGAATATTTTGCAAATTTTGTCCTCGGTAAACGTGGAAAATTTTGCAAATTTGATCCTCGGAAAACGTGGAAAATTTTGCAATTTTGTCCTCGGAAAACGTGGAAAATTTTGCAATTTTGTCCTCGGAAAA
>JAQGBX010006830.1:0-12049 GCA_034698745.1 Megaphyllum sjaelandicum
AAATTTTTGATGATGACATTATTCGTAAAAATTGTGATGATATCATTCGTTAAAATTCTGATGACGTCATTTGAGTAGCCTACATGTACATGGAATCCACCTATTAAGACCATGTGAAATTCTGTAGGATGACTACCACATTCTATATCAAGGTGCTTTAGCCTACTTTGTTTAACCACTATAGGAGGCCATTTTTCACACCTTGGTGCCAAAGTATAACTAGCTTACGCTAGACCTCAGCGTCGTTTTTAGTAAATCGATTGAAATTTGTAGTTTTTCTTGGATTGGTTGTATGTTTTCATTATCCCATCGCCAGTATGTTGATGTGGCACATTGCATTGCGATTAAGGTATGTGTTCTTAAAGATCGCATTCTTAAAACTAGAATAATTAGTTGGATTAGAATGTTACGTTTTGTAGAACTGTAATGTAATTAGGCTATACTGAAATTTATATTTATCGTTTACGTAAGTCTATGTAACAGAATAAATCTTCTAACTTAAGTTAGATACAGTATAATAATTTGATTCTTTAAAAATGTAAAAATTGTACATATTTTAAATGAAATTGTACATGCTCCTGAAGAAGGCCATATGTAGGCCGAAACGTTGAGCCATTTATAATTCACCGTTAAACGGAACGAATGATTCTGCGTGTTAATTGCATGGACCTAATGCAGAGCTACATATAGCGCTATACGTCACGTGATTCGTTCATCGAATCGGCGACTAAAAGAACATGCCTCGGCACTGCCTTCGGATAATTGTTGCCAATGAAATGAAAGGAATGTCACGTGATATAAACGGATGAATGCTGGAGAATCTGCATAAGGTCGGTTAAGTCTTGCCATACTTGAAACTTCTTAAGTGTTGCAGTTTTTTAGTTTAATGAAAAATCGGGGTGGGCTGATATGAAACGTTTTAGAATTCCACTGTGGAAATTCCAATGCGGAGCGGACCGATAAGAGCGCTACTTCTCTTCGGATTTATCGATGGAAATGGTAATTTCCTCCCATCGTGTGACTGATCGGCGCTTGTAAATCCGAAATGGGAGGCTTCCATCGAACATGACTAGCTTATTAGCCTTAAAAGCCTGCTCGGGGAGACATGACACGGCTAATATCTGCAAATTGAACGCTAGATGAACTTCGGATGATAAATAGGGCATCATCTCTGGCGCGATTCAGTTTTGTTCCATTGCTTCTGGAAGTTGCCTTCAGAGCGCTTGCAAGTTGCGAGCCACGTGAGTGAGGAACTCTAGTGGAAATTTTTCAACGGGCTAATGACCTCCAGAAACGCCATCGAGTTTTTAAAGTTTGTGTCCATGTTTATCAGGAAAATTCTGCAGACATTGCACACTCGCTTCAGAAGCGACACAACTCGAAAACCTAAAATTATCAAAAAAATTTACATCGCATTGTCGAGTATTATAAAGCTACGTTTGGAGATGTGTCGCTTCTGAAGCGGGATTGCAACTTGTCCAAAAACGTACGTGCATGTACAGTATATTGGCAAAAACAAGTATATATGCATCGCACTGCCGCCTTAGAAGCGACGTAAATCTAAAAATCTAAAAATTCTGGTTGAAGACGATATTAAAATGTATTATCGTTATCATTTTGAGATTAATATCTCAAAAGGAAAAAAAAAATAAGAATCTACAAAACTCGTAATGTCTTCAATTTCTGCTTTAAGAATATTATTTCAAGCAAAACGGATTCAGTATTCAGTAAAAACAATTGTACTTCTTAGCTTACCATATACTGTATGTATAGTTTCGGATAAGTGACGGTATTGTCACTTGAAAAAATGTTATTGGCGAGACATTCGATTCTGTTTGATGAGGTCTTGTCCAAAATGCCCATACTATCAATTCTCGTTGCATTTTGTTATACAGTAGGACCTTCCGGTAAACTTCTGCTTAAAACGTTTACGCTGTACATGACTATAAAGAATAGCTCCAAATCATATTTCTGGAATAGTTGATATTTCTTAGAGCCAAATTAATGAAGCCGACACGTATGTCTTGTCCATTTCTGAGAAGAGGCATGCATGTTTTGGCATGTCGAGGTTGGTTCTTAGAACATAGCTTGTCACGCCCTGAATGGCGGTAAGGCGATAATGGTGACGAGATGATAACCAGGAATATCACGAGGTTAACAAAGGACATTGTCATTTATGTTGATGGCCACCAAGGTTCGCCCACGAAGACCTCCACAGTGGGCAATGACGCTGCTGATTGGATGTTGATGCGTGTAGATAATGCCCTATCCGTTGCACAACTGCTGAACTGACAAACATGTTCCACGTCCATCATTTCGTCTCCTAGGGAACGCTGACTTGGCTGACAACGGCACGATGACCACACTTGGCCAATCTTGCATGCTGATTGATCTCAATTACCAAATAGAGGAAGTTCATTAACTTAAATTTGAGAACACGAGCGCTTTTCCTCTACCCTAATGGACTCAGTTCCACAAACAAGTCGATAATGGTCGAATAACAATGGGGGCTTTGGGCAAGAGGCGGAAGGCCTTCCTAGCAACGTTTGCCTGGAGACGACACCAGGGCCATTCCTTCCGGATGTTCGAGTTAATTAGCCGTGCTGGCCTTCCGCATAAATCTTTGCAGTGCTGCCTGTGACGCTGCGACCTGAATTGTGACCAGGTTTCAGGTTCATTTTAAGACAGTCTCTGACAACCGAATTTCTTGTCTCAGATCCAGTTGAATAGCTACGAGGGCGCCATTTGGCTCCGAGTTATGGGTTTGCCTTATACTGAAATGAACTGAAAGTTTGTTTTGCTGATTCTGTCAAGCCAATGAAGAATGAGTGAGAGCGCAGTAAAACTTTTAAAAGTAAGAAATTTACTTACCGACCACTAACGCCACCTAGCGGGAAAACAATTGGTATTTCTAAACCAAATTATATGCTAACTGTGCTCCCACCCATTATCCCCATCTCAAAAGTAGCCTAGGTCAGGTTTTCAAAGTTTTCAAAAATCCCCTAGGTGCAATATTTTACACACCGTATTTTTCCAAAACTCCTACAAACAGGAATGTTGGTAAAAATTTTCAAAAGTCTCCTTAATTAATTTTACCACAAACATACCACAAACCCTTAGGTCAGTTTTACCTAAATTTCCGAACACTCTGCTCCTATAGGTCAATTTTACCCAAATTTCCAAATTTTCTAGTTAAATTTTACTTAATGTTCAAAAATTCTTCTGTCAAGTTTAAAATCAGTTATTTTTCAAAATTCGCCTAGGTCAATTTTTTAAAATTTTCAACATTTTACTAGTTCAAATTTGCAACATTTTTAAAATTCCTCTAGATCAGTATTGTCAACTTTTCAAAATTTTCCTATTGGTCAATTCCACAAAATCTTCAAAAATGGCGGTTGGCTATTATCGGAAATCCGTGAAACCTATAACGTACAAATTAACGTGGCTCATTTCCATAATGGAGAAATTAACACTATTCTCATAGTTTTCCCCTTACTTCTATCATCTTCGTATGCATTTCTCTAAGCTCGCGCTTTAATGGCATATTGCAGAAACGATCATTACATTTCTTTCGCCTGAACATTTCGGATAAACATGTCTCCGTAGTACATGTGCAACATGGTTTTAACAGCACGAAAATGAATATCATTTACACCAGCATCTGACGCGACTCATTTGCATAATGGATAAACACTATACTCAGTGTTTTCATCCGAATTTCATTTTTTTAAGAATCGTGGATGCACATTTTTTACACCATTGCTTGCATTTACACAAGTTTATATTTGAGAGAAACTGCATAAATGATAACTACTTGTCTTTTGCGAGAAAATTCACTATGAAGGCGCCTTTAGTTTTTTTAAATTATGTATGCAGCTTGTTAAATGAATAAACCCTGTGTGTTTTGAGCATTTTTAATTCCCCTAGAAATAAAACTGCCATATTATGAATATTCCAGCACTAAAAAAAAGATAAAAATTGCATTTGAAAATATTATGTATAGATTGGGGATTTATTTATACGTTTCCAAATATTTACAGATTGAATCATTGCATTAATTGCGTTTCATTGTGCATTTTTAGAATGCATTCTCGGCACGTACTGCAATCTCGTCAACGTATTTAAAATGTATTCTTGTCATGTATTTCACAATGCGTTTTATAATTCATTTAAAATTGCATTTTGATATTCATTACTATGTTCGAATTCACACCTATTTTCAGATGCATTTTGTTTCAGTACGGGTTGTTGTCAACCTTTTATTATCTTGAGCAAACATTTTGATTACTAACACGATTTGAAACCTGTTTTTTCAACCGTCCACTTTAATAACACATGTAGGCCTACATGTGTTATATATAGTATGTATACATTATATACAGTACATATTGTATATACTTTATATACGTAATATATACATTGCATACTGCATATTCATGTGAATATTAAGTGAACCCCGTTTAATTGAAAAAAAAACCTGATAATTGAAACAAATGGTCAAACCCTGAACTTTTTTCTTATGTTTTGCGAGTCGGGGTTCACCTTTTGTATTCAATTATACACGGATAAGTAAAAATCTGTTATTTCAATCTACAACATAGATAATTAACAGTGTGTAGGCTACTATATGCTACAGTCGACTGACATTTTTAATCCACTAATTTATGAAAATAATATTTTCACAGAAACCTCACTTATTATTGCGTAGTACCCTTTAAATTTAGTTCGAGGTACGAACTAAATTTGCACATACTTTCCTCATACCATTCCGGTGAACAGGGTATTTTCCCAAATTGGTTGAATTTTGTATTTTCCAACTTATTCATGCGATAATCCGGGTTTCACTTGTCCAAGTTCGACTCTTTGTAGAGTATCATTTATTTACGTATATACATTGCATACCGTATACTGTACACGTATATGCGTGTATTATATATAAAATGGCGCAGATGGCCATATGTAATTTTTTCCAGCCAGGGTGCCAACACGATTCGAGTTGAAATTGTCTGGCTGCTCCATCGTCAAACGGATGTTTCGAAATCCGCGTGGGCATGGCCACGAAAGGATTCGGTGATTAATTGTGGCTGTGTGAGCTTCTGCAACCTAGCATGACCGTGAAGTTTTCAGCCAGCGTGGAAATGGGGAGCTTAAAAACGATAATACTAACAGTTGCACGCGTCCAACCAGTCTCGCTTCTATCGCATGATTAAGTGCGGCCTGCTTTTGCCAGTTTATGGGAATTCCCCTGTCACGTCCTCCAAAAAACGACATTCATCTTGTTACCTCCGGGAAGTTGGCTCCGTGCACGACTCCAAAACTCTCCTCGGAGGTCCGGAGTGCGTGCGGTTTCACTAATCGATGCGCTAGGGGTACTCGGACAGAAGCACTGTGGAAGTCGGGATGTTGCGTTTCCAAAAACGACTTTTTTTTCATTCATTTATGTACTTTGGCGAAAAGGAAATATTTTTGTATGTACTAAAATGTAACATTTTTACGTAAAATATAAATTATCTCAAATATGTCATGTACAGTAACTCAAACAATTGTTCACATAAATGCTAGTGTAAGTTTATTCCCATCACAAACTTCCAATAGAATTTACCGCAAAAAAGTAAAACATTGAACATAAAAAGTGACATTTCATCTTTCATATAAAAATAAAAAACTTGAAAAAAAAACTATTTGAAAATAATATGGACAATAACAGTTGCCACAACATGTGAACAAATATTTTGCTGACATACTGCTACCAAATTAATGACATTAATGGCCACCCTTGGCCTTTATTACCTCTAATATTCTTTGAGGCAACAACCCTTCTCAATTTTATCCCAGACGGATCTCTTGAACTGTCTGCCATAATTGCAGCATGCTGGATGGTGGCTCTGGGAAATCATTCAGTGTTTTTTTTAAACAATTCCCACAAATTTTTCATTGGATTGAGGTCAGGTGATTGAGGGGGCCACTCCAAAACCTCAATTTTAGCATCTTTGAGCCATTTTTGCTTACATTTCGCAGTATGCTTGGGGTGATTGTCATGTTGAAAAATTACATCATTGTTTTTCAGTTCATATAGTTTTAACGTATCAATCTGCAATATAATGCTGCATTCATAATTCCATTATTTTGCCTAGTTGTCCAGTCCCAGATGCTGTTAAGCATCCCCAAACCATCAGAGAGCCTCTGCATGCATGTTTACAATGTAAACAATCTCTGATGGTTTGGGGATGCATAACTGCATTTGGGACTGGACAACTAGTCAAAATCAATGGAATTATAAATGCAGCATTGTATTGTTTTATTTTACAAGAGGATCTGATTGATACATTGAAACTATATGAACTGAAAAACAGTGATGTGATTTTTTCAACATGACAATGACCCCGAGCATACTGCGAAATGTACGCAAAAATGGCTCAAAGATGCTAAAATTGAGGTTTTGAAGTGGCGCCCTCAATCCAATTGAAAATTTGTGGAAATTGTTTAAAAAAATACTGAATGATTTCCCATGTGCCATTCTTCAAGTTTATTCTGCACAAAACCAACCACTTGATGCCCAAGATGTTTAACTGTTCTTTTATAATTTATTTTGTAAAATGTATATATTCAACTATGGTATACTGTATAATGGCGCATTCGAATCGTCAGTTTGGTGTACACCGGGTGTAGGCTACAAGGTGAGACAAGTCAGAAAAGTTTTTTTGAGCCTGCTGCCTGTAATAGTGCCGAGTTAACAGACTTATGCTTCACCTTGTAGCCTACACCCGGTGTACACCAGATTGACGATTCGAATGCGCCATAAGCAATATACAGGGTGGACCAGATGTGTGGGCTTTCCAAAGGTGTTAGGTAAAATGTGCCGAGAATAAATGAATAGAACGTGATGCGAGGATTCCAAAAACCTTGTCAAAACTCACGCATCACATCATTTCCATGGCGCATGCGAGTTTAATTTCTAAACCGTAGGAGATAGAGCAAAACTTCGAATTAGAACGTTGCTCAGAGTTGTATAATTAGTGTAATGGCAGTGTTTGTCACGTTGATTATCGCTCCCATTGCAAAAAAAAAAATTATAGTTTCACTGGTGTGTGCATCCTTGCATAGCATCCATGCAAGGCAGAAAAGCTCAACAAACTATGACCTGACTTTAATATACGACTTGGCCCATGTCAAATAAGCTATTGTAAGCCAAGTAAGCCATATATAAGCCAAGTCAACTGACGCATGCCTGCACGTGTTTCAAACGTTTCAAACGCTCCAAATCGTTCGATTTTGATGTCATTCGAAGCGTCTCGAAACGCTGATTCCGAAAACGCATAAAATAGCGAAAAAACGAGTGAAAAAGGTCGAAAAATGGATTTTAAAGTTTTTGTCGACTTTTTTTGTTTTTCACGTTTTTTACCTATTTCTAGTCGTTTTTCGGTAATTTTAATGCGATATTTGGAATGTCACATCATAGGTTATCGATATACATAAAACTTATCCCAATTAGACAACAACAAAATTTCAAAAAAAATCAAAGGGTCAATTTTTCCGACCCTTCTCATTTGTGGCCGAAAAAAATTTTCTCCAAATCGTTCGATTTTGGTGTCATTCGAAGCGTCTCGAAACGCTGATTCCGAAAAACGCAAAAAAATAGCGAAAAAAAAGCTGCTCAACTTGTTTGCATTACATGTAGACATGTGGAAAATGTGATCGAATTATACGATTAGATTTATTAGATTTTTAAATGCATATTTAAAGGCGTAATTAATGCATTTCCCCGTTTGTGTAAATTCAAGTTACCCTGTACTGTGACTAGTGACTATACTTAATTTTTCGTATTAGATTCAAGAAACAATACATGTATTCTCTCTAATAATATTTGACTATTTTTTGTATTTGTTTATGCAGGAAAAGCAATCCACATATTACCCAATTCATGTCCGATAATAACTTTGACGACTACAGTCAACTTGAGGCGCTCTACGCCAATCGCCTAGTCAATATCACGGGAAGCTTGGATTACCAGTACATTATTTGGCAGGATCCAATTGATAAAGGAGTAGTGGTGCGTGCGATTGTTTAAGTTTATTTTGAATGTGGGTATAAACCGTATTGTGAGCAACCATTGAACTTTTATGGACATTTAGTTTGCACACTTTGTTTGCAGAAACAAACACAGTTTAATTGTTCTAATTAAAAATGAAATGAGATCAAACTGACATTTCGTACATTCAATTACAGGTAGCCAGCGACACGCTGATTCAAGTCTGGAAAGACGTTTCCTTGGATTCAGATTATCTGCCATGGGAAACCTACGTTGAACAGCTTACTGGGGACGGTTATAAAGTACTTTTATCCGGGTGTTGGTATCTCAGTCGAATAAGTTACGGGCCAGACTGGAAAACGTATTACGAATGCGATCCGACCAATTTTAACGGTAGGAAAAGAAGTTGATACAGATTACTGAATGTTGAATCAACTTCCTAGAGCCAACCAAAAATTAAAATGCATGCATCGTTTTACTTGCATCAGGAACTGACGAGGAGAAAACTTTAGTAATTGGCGGAGAAGCTGCTCTGTGGGCGGAATATGTCGATGGTAGTAATTTATTACCTCGACTATGGTAAGCAGTGTCGCTGAAATGGCTAATGGTTTTAAAGAAGTAATCTCCAACACTCAAAGGTTTTTAACAGGCCACGCGCAGCGGCAATTGCTGAAAGGCTGTGGAGCCCGAAGGAAGTCTTTGACGTGGATTCCGCTAACTTCCGTTTAGATCAACAAAGATGCCGAATGATTCGGTAAGTAAAAGGCCCTGCAGACTAAAATGCTCTATACTAATTGAAATTATTTGCATTTACGCGTTAAGGACATGATGACCGACCATTTTAGGAAGTTTGAGCCAGAGATTGTACATTAAAAGAAAATTTTACCCCTGAAGTTTATCTTTATCTTTTCCCATTTCAGTCGTGGTATTTCCGCAGAACCTATCTTGACTGGATACTGTGGAGATTTTGAATGGGGTAAGTTAGACTACATCAACACAAGAATATATTGAAGTGCTCCAATTAAATAAGGGTACAAGGGTTGATAATCAATCATTGAATAATAAAAATTCACAATTCATTCGAAAAAAGAAAACCATTAAGATATTTCCATTACAATATTTTTAAAGAAATAAGAAATACCAGTATGAGCACTCCGTGTCAGCACTTTCCATGTTCTCCTGTCCCGAAAATACGACTGCAGCGCAAGAATTGATACGGAGGTTGACCAGATACTTTCCGGCTGGATATAATCGTAGTGACGTTTCTTTCGCACTACACATACAAGTAGCCACAGGGTTGCACCACTGTGGTTGCACACACACACAGCACGCTACTTCCTAATTGGCTAAGTATATTACAGTAGAACCTCTATTATACGAACTCATCAACACGTGTCTCCCGCCCACCACACGGTGCGTTTTTTGGCTGGCGCAGTCCTCAACCTTGGGAAAATTTAAAAAACGCAAAAATTCCTCTTGTTTACAAAAACCAACCTAGGGCGTAGGGCATTAATGAACCGTGATGTTTTTGTAGACTAGTACGTATGATTAACACATTAATACTTTTCGATTTTTCGATGTACTAGTATGAATTTTTGATTATATGAACCACCTCTGGTCCCAATTAGTTCTTATAAGAGGTTCTACTGTACGATAAATGCATTTTGTTCACACCGCTCGTTATAAAAAAGAAGGCTAGCTGTTCACCAAGCGCGTGAAGGCCGTGAAGCGCTAAAGCTGGCTATCCACCAATAGCAACACGCGCGTGACGCACGTGGTGCTCTCGGTGGATAGCCAGCTTGTTTTCTGAATGTTGGCCCTGCGAATCGGGACTCAAGGAATGCGCGAAGTGACCATACTGGTATTTGGTATGCTGTGCCTCAATCTTTCCTGGGGCAAGCTTGAACAAGGTTACGTAATCGACAGCCGCAAACTCCGGAGTATTAAAATAACTAAATTAAGATTAATCTTTTCAATTTAAAAAAAACAACACCTTTAAGAATAAAAATGTAGATTTGAAAGTCTATCTAACGATCGCGAACTAATCAACCGGTAGTCCGTTACAGTTCACACAACCCAACATGCTAACGTACAGCACATGCATAATTTTCCATTAGGTATGCTGTCTGAACCACAACGTGCTTAGCCGAAGAATGTAAAATTGTCCTTTCTTCAGACCTGAGTAGCGCAGTACTCGTACAGCATGAAGCACCAGTTTTTAATTTAATTTCCGTCATCCTCATGAAACAATGTATATTGACTTCGCGGAGTTTTCTCGAATGTTTTTGTCCTCAAGTACAGCGTTTAGTTGTTTACTGCAATAATAATAATTTACATGGACATGGGTTGTTCGCTTTTGTTCATGTTACATGCGAGGTCACTTGTGAAAGATCATGTTCATGTGAAAGTTCACTGAACTAAATGGCCGATCGATTTTCAATACGGATTTTTCGCCCATATGGTATGCTAACCATCAAATACATGTACAGTGTACATGTAAAATAATTTATTAAATTGAACTTACGTCCTTCTGTGAGACTGTGACCAACAGTAAACTAGACATTATCGGGATCGTGAACATCTGATGAGGAAGCGACGTACGTACAACCACGGTGTCTGCTGCAGTTGCTGAATTCACAATAAAGAATGGCGAGCTAAACTTCCGGTGAGGTTTCGAGTCAAAACGGGTCTTTTGGCGTTGAAATGTCGAGTTTGAGCAACTATTTCCGAGCCGCGGAGCTCGGAATTTCAGCTCGACTCGGGCTCCTTAATAGAAAATTAATTGTTGATCAATTATTTCCGAGTCAATGTAATCGATTTTAATCCAAACTCGCTAAACTCGACTGGGCTCTGCAATTGAAGACAAAAAAGGTCGTTGACGCCATCTTGAAAACGTCACCGGTTTTCTCTCGTGTATTATTTAATGGTTCGGACTGACTTTTTCGGTTATCATTTTATGTTTCCATAGATTATACAAGGAATTCGATTTATTACGACAAAGTAAAGCTCTCGACCATTTCGTTTTTGCCAGCCAAAAAATAGAAATGACGTTTGGCATTTTTAACTAATTTGATCTGCGCAAGAGTCAAGACTGTTTTATGTCTCCAACTCCAATTTACTCATTGTCAACACCACATGTACACAGCATTTACTGTGGGTATGTTCACGTTGAACTTGTTCCCGGGCGCAAGCGACCGGGTGTCGCTTAGTACAAGTTAGTGGTATTGCAGATGCATACCACAATGCGACACTTGTTTGCTAGCGACTGGAAACAAGTTCAACGTGAACGTACCCTATCACATTATAATCTCCTTTTTTATATAAGGGAAATGAAACGTTTTAAAACAAATTATTTATTTACATAAAATCATGACATACGGTTCTTATCATTAAACAACCGCATAAACGGTACGATTACGGGAGTGATTTACAGTGAAAGGCTGAAAGCCGCTTAATTCGATCACGCTTAATTCTGTCAGCCATTTTATTTGTCAAAACCTGCTTTATGTTAAAAAGTCGCTTAATTCGGTCTTCTCATTCCCACATGTCTACATGGAATGGAGACATAATGGAAATGCGCGAAACAATTTTTGAGCAGCTTTAAATTCATACAAGCACGGACACGTTTGGACAACAGCAAGCATGCATCTATAAATGACGAATTCGATTGGGCCAAAAATCTACACTGGTGTACACAGAGTGTACGTTTCGGCACTCGTTCCATTCGGTTGGGCAACATGCATACTTCAGTGTAGTCAGTGCACCCTACGTTCCGTTTTCGATTGGCTTCACTACATACACTGCGTACACCGTCGAGAGAGTCGGTGTACACAGTGCATCCAACATGGCGGATTATATTTCGCCTGCCGTAATGCACCGGTGACGTTTTGGCGTTTATGCCAATAACGGAAACGAGACGTTCGTTTGATCGATAGAAATTTATTTCGCGACTACTTTCTTTTTTAAAATTTAAACAATCGAATGGTAAATACAAGCATGGAATGCGATGAAACAAAACAA
>JAQGBX010006831.1:0-12047 GCA_034698745.1 Megaphyllum sjaelandicum
GCAGCATGCCACCCTTGCAGTTGAGGCATGGTGGCCAACCACCATGATCTAGCCTCCCCCCGCAGCATTTGAAGGATAAATCCAAACATCTCCTTGTCCTGAAGTTCCTGACTGATTACAACAGACTGGATCGTGGCGATCCAACCTGGAAATTCACTCTTTATTCCAGAGAACTTATCGATTCCTATAAACGCCTTGGCAGTGCGTTCAGCTTCGTTAGGTGGCCTCCATGGCCCAGATGGATAGGGTTGTTGGGGTTGTCCTGGGAATCGAAATGGATGTGGATCTTTGAAGATACATTGTTCTTGATCTTCTCTCGGAAAATTTTCATACGAAGATGTAGGAGTTGGGAATTCGTCCTGCATCGGACCCTGGTAAGTATTGTCTTGTCGTGCAGTGACTGGCCTCCCAGGCGCCCTATTAAATCTTAGTGATTGTACAGGTGAATTCTGCTGCTCGAGTAATGAGGTTGTAGCGTCAGATGCGTTACTTGAAGCTGTTTGGGTGGTAGGTCGTGACCGTAGTTCACTTAGGGCTTGCCCCTGAGTATCGTAGGCAGCCTGGAGATCATGCCTACGCCTGGTCTCCTTACCATGCTGCTCCTTATGATGCGTAATTTTGGCTTCATAATTAGCTTGCATCTCCTTGAATTGAGCTGCTGCCTTCTTGTTTTTCTTCAGCAGAAGATCGAGAGCTTGATCTCCTCCTTCTCCGTCCTCCTGATCCAGAAGACCGGAGAGGGGAAGGTCATCGTTCTCATCTGATGAAACAGACATGATTAGAGCGCGATTTCTAACCGGCGAGAGTGGATGAGGTATGATCTGTGTGAATTCAAATCGAATGGCACAGGTCGAGAAAAATTCTCAAGCGTTTTCAAGGATGGAGCAAGTTTTCTGTGTGAAAGTCGCAGCAAAATTGTGACCCGCTCTCATCCACGAAATACCAATTAGTGGACTTTGTGCGCGTCATGCGTGATTGCGTCCTAATGTGGCTCTTCGTGAATTTTGCGTAACATAGTTGCGCAACAACTCCAATAAAAAATTCCAACGCGCCTAATTATTTAATTATTTGGCACGCTATGAAGGCCGACCCGAGGCGACGTGAGCTGGGTTGGGAGTGAGATTGACACTCGCTCCAGCATCGCAGGACGATGCGGACGCGTCCGCTAGCCACACCTCAACGTTTGCCTTATGGGCCTTATTGTTAAAGTTGATGGACATTGTAATTTATTGATTAATGCAACCTGGTTCTTTAGTGAGATTTGAACGATCGGTTTTGGAATCGAATACAAGTCCGTCCATGTCGAGTTTGGATTGTGAGTGTGTGGAGAAGTTGGATCGCGGCTAGGCTTAATTTCCTTTCGGGGCAGTGCGCTCCGTTCGGTGCCGACGCCGCGCTTCGGACTCCTGAATTTTGTCGTCGGGCGAGACGGACGATCGCGTTTTGTGAATTTGTGGCAAGTGTTGAAGGACGGTTGTTCGAGAGCAGATCCCACCTGCCATTTAAGGACGGAACTTCGGAGACGCTGTAGTTGTGTTGCCGTTCGAGAGGTGTTGTGGTCGCAGTCGACGCCTTGCTTTTACGGGTTCGCTCCAAGCTCAAACATAAAATGATTGCCGAAATATCGGAAAATGTTTATCGCCTTTAGTAGAGGCATTGTTGCAAGTTGAATTTATTGTAGTTGATCTAAACGTTGTTTCACAGCTCATGTTATCGCGCAGAGCGCGCAGACTAACGCACCAATTAAAAGCTTTTCACGCCAATTGCCGTGTCGTCGTTTCTGCCCAAGGTTGGGGACGAACGTATGTTATCAGTCTGATTCGTTAGTTGATTTGGGCAGTTACAAATCTCCTACAGGAAGGCCTAACACATTGGCGTCTAACGCTCATGGGCACGTGCAAAATCAGGGCCGAGATTCACGTGCAGGGTCTCCTAACATTAACAATGATAACCCAAACTTTGGGCACCTACCTGGTCGTACTGGATTTCCCTCAGCTAATCCGAATTATCAACACGGATTTCCGCATTTTTATCCCGTTCACTCAGCCGTAATTAACACCACACCATGGTACTGGTTGATTTACCATTCTACTTCAATGCAAGATCCATTGGCCTACGCCATTATGTCTGCAAAAATAGCATCCATGTTCCTGATGCAAGATTCTGGGCACCTAATCCATGGAATTCCGCCGTGCAACTGGCCAATCTATTCTCCTAACATCCCGCTACCTGGATACCCATTTCACGCAAGAAATCCGCCGAATTTTGGAACATTTCCAGCCCTAAACAACATGCGAAGCTTCCAACATGAAGATCGCCATTTTTGCAAGTCCCGTGCGAAGCTACGGTAGCTCAGAATTTGCATCGTATGCAAATCCGTCACCACAAGAATTTGTACGGCCTACAGCGCCATCTGGCTCAACGCCTCCCATAGTGCCTAGCGCGGACGGGCACATGGGCACATTCCAAGATGGCCACTCGATGGATGAAGGACGCGCGATCATGGACACGTCCACCGAGTCTAACTTTGTACTTTGTGGATTGACTACGCCTAATTCCATGGCCTACACGATTGCACGTCCTCCCGCCATGGATACAGCCATCGGAATTGGCATTCCCGGCATGGTGAGTGGGCCCATGCACCCTCCTTTTACACCCAAGGCCTATCATTTTGCCCATTAGGGCTAACGCCGATCACGGTTTGGGCTCCTTTCACGCCTTCTCGGGCGTATTGGCTCCAGTCATGGAGTGCGACGCAGCCCTCGATGCACCATTCGGACCGTCGACGTTCGCGGATTTTCCCGCCAACTCTCCGATTACTCCCTATTCAGCACCAGTTGCAGACAATTCGAACAACGCATCTGGGAAGCCGCTCCATGTACAGGGTGCCCACTACGACTCTCCCACTTCCAATCGCACTTACCATGTGTAGAAGAATCGTCCACCACCAATAACTGTCGTTACTAGGATGCCATCTCTACCCGCAAATGACGCGGATTCCTGAGGTTCTGGGTACACCCCCCTTTCCCATTGGATGATCTGGAAAGGAGCCTGGAGGATCTGTCGTATGACGCTCAGGGATGCATATTCTCAACACTCCGTAGCGTAACTTTTTTATTCTGAGTGTGCATGATCCCATATATTCCCCATGTTGCTCTGCCACTCGTTTTTTTGCGTTATTATTTTGTTTTGTACGGTACCCAGTTCCTGCAACTGTTACATTACTTATATATATTATTCTCATATTCTTTTGGCGAGCTTTTGTCTCGTTCTTGGGTGAAATTTGGTGTCTCTTGTTCCCAAATTTGGGGGAGTTTGAGACGTACCTTTTTCACCATCATATTAATATCATTTATACTCATTTTTTGTTTATATTCTATTAATAGGTATTATAGCCGTTCGCATCTTAAGATTCTATCTAGCTAGGTCACCAAAGAATTAACCTTGTTTTGACCTCTATCAGCTAGTCGTTGACCTCCCCTTATTGCTTCGTAGCAGTGCCTTCCTCTCTCCCTTTCTGCGGTGCCGTGGATGCTACACCGCTTTCCAGTAATGTAGCATGTGCGACATAGCAAGGGTAAGTGTCGGAAGCAGTCCACCGCACTCCTTCATTGCAAGAGGGGATACGGTGGCCATCCCTACCAGTTGACTGGTATTTAAAGAGCCAGCCTTCAACTGCCCACGACAGTTTGTTGAACACATTTGAGAATTGAACATCTCTTGCAATAATATTGAGAACTTTGGAATACCTCCTGGGTACTCTATTTTTATTGTGCTCTTGATGCCATATTGATTATTCTAGTGAGTAGGGGAGTTTCTCTTAGTTTGTTTATTGGCATAAATAATCATACCCACGTGAGACTTTGTCAATCCTTTGGCTTCAGGTTATTCTGGCCAGAATAACTTAACTTCATCCTACGGATCTAGAAGGAAAAGACTAAGTATCAAATTATTTTTATTTTTCTACGGGATACTGACTTTCATCAGTACCGGAGTCTTTCTTCCGATTGACTCCTCTCAGAAGCATCAAAATTCCCCCTTCTTAAACTTCTAAAACACTGTCTAACTGGTCCAGTCGTCTACAAACAACTAAGTTTTTCAAAAGACAGTTTTTGCTCGAGATTTGTATTTTTTGACGAGGGTTAGAATCTGGAAACGTAAGTAGAACGAGCCTTTTTTGGAATGCCGAATTCCAAGATTTCATAACTGACTATTCCTTGTATGTTTCCCCAACTTGTGCTCGTATTTCCAGCATGAATTTTCATCACTCAAGACAGAATTCGGGTCGTTTCAATCTTGCAGCCAGTGGTCAATCAAGTCGAAGCAAGACCCCCCAATTTCAAAGGAACACTAACTATGGACATGCAGTACCTGATTATCCTGAACCTCGGCCGCATTTTCCGACTGCTAATCCTTGGGCAGAACCATATATTTCGATGCACTCAGCAGCTTCAACATTTTCGCACGAATGACTATTGGTCGAAAGTGGCGCCATGCACGATACATCTGCTTGGGAGATCGCGCGCACATTTTACTAGGTCTACTGTTCTTTTTGGATTAATTCTAGCTGTGATCGTTCGGATCCTTTATTGCAAGCAATTGGTAAGTTTGACATATTAAAATGTTGGCAACCATAGAAAATCTAAACACTAACTATAGTTAAATGAAGAAAAATCGGTATCATTGAACTATTTAATTCCATCATAGAATTTCATATCATAGTAAAACTCATATATGAAAACACGTTCAATGATTGGTGATTTTTATAACGATTTTTGTAAAGAGATTAGCGGAAGGATTAAAGATACATAGTTATTTATTTACATTCCTGTACTATTATCGAAAGATAACAAACACAAAATAATCCACTTTATCATTGATATTTTAGTTTTCATTAGCTTTAACATGCAGGATCAATACTGTGAGCAGTTAATTGCTGCAGTGTTTGAACAGACTGCCATATGGGATAAGCGTTTAAAGGACCACTTGAATCGAAATCTTATTGACAAGCATTAAAAGTCGATCAGCAATCTTATGCAACTCCCAGGTGGGTTTTCTTTCTGATAATTTATTTAATAACTTGTAATAAAACATCACAGGACTGTTCTGATTTTTATAAAAATGTAAATACTGATGTTAATATATGAAAATAAATGGTTACCTTATTTATTGTGTGTACCTTTAGTGGGGATATCAGAAAGAAGTGGCGGTATTTACATGACCACTTCATTAATGAGCAGTCAAAAATCAAAAGTCCACGTTCCGGGGATGCAGCCGGTAGCAAAGTTACCAGCAAATGGAAATTTTACAAATCCCTGGTGTTTGTACGAGAGTAAAGCCATGTGTTGCCCGAGTAGTAACAATTTAAGGCCATCATCAACGGATACCTTAGAAAGCTGTACATTGAGTGCAACGGATGAATCTCCTCCCAAAGAGAACGATTTCATCAAGCCCGGAAGCTATGTTGAACAGGTCAACGGTCATGAACTCCTAAGGGATCTGAAACATGTTGTGATGCAGAAGCCATTCGGGGCCAGAAGGAAGCTGAAGAAGACTGAGGAGATGTCGGACGGATTTTGGGAGTTAGAACATAGGAAGGTTTAAGTCTTGGACGATGATCTTAATGATACTGAACATTTCTTGAAATCCTTAGTACCTCGAATCAACAGAATCTGCTTTAAAAACATGTGCTAGTTTCAAAAGAGAATGTTGGACCTTGTGCAAGAGTTTGCTTTCGGTGAATCTTTTCTGGCACAGGGTCCTCAAACGGTAATTGAATATGTGTCGATGTACGATCAGGCAATTTGTGTTAATAATAAACACTCGTTTCCATGCATCCATCCTTCCTGTAGGACGGCCATCCTTGGCCGTCCTACATTTTCAAGAACTTTAGGAACTAAATTTGAAATTCCCTAAAAGACCCAATACGTGGCTAACCACCATTTATAAGGTTGGCCGAGCCGCCTCTGTTTTGAAGGCTGAGGGTCTCCCCACCATGTTGGCCCGCAGATTCACAGATGTCCTAACTCCCAAGTTCTATATTAACTGGGAATGGCAGTCTGATGAGCATCTCCTGGCTGAATACGTGGGCTTTCAAACTGTTTTTCCGTCAAAAACAGCATTTGATCTATCTATTCCTTCTACTTCCTTTTCCAGGAATAGCAGACGTCCTCCTTCCTTGTGTCGTCTGCTTACCCATATTGCAATGTCTCCCATTGATTTTCCATATACTCATTTTTATGATTAAAATTACTCTTATGTGTTGTTTTAGGTTTATAACACTGTGTGTTGGAGGCGCAATGATTATACATCATTTTCTCTTTTATTTTTATCATTTCAGACCTATTTTAAGGCTACGAGAGGCTCCACCCTTTTGTCTCCACTACTAACAACACCTCGCTTTTAGGCCTTGCGACTAAAATTTTAGAACTTGACAACTTCTAATTTCTGTTAATTTTGATTTAGCCATGTATTTTATTGCTTCTGTGAAATTTTGAGCACTTTCGGTGCGTTAAATTTTTTTAGCTATGTCTCCCTTATGAGAGGCAACGCCCCCCATGTTATTCCTATGGGGAACAATTTTCCTGTCTACAATCTGTCCAAATTCCATTTTTTTTGGAGCTTATGAGACACTTAGGTATCTATTGTCATTTTACCATGTTTTTCCTTTCCATTTCAGTGTATCTACCTTATTATTTACTGTAGATTTAAGGTTATGCCTGTTCTTATTCATATCATGCTACTCATAGGACTGAGTTGAGAAATTTTCCGGTTTAGCGCCACCTTACTTTTTGAATCATACTTGCGCCTAGTGCATTTTAGTTTTCCTATCTTTCGAAGTGACTTTTGTATATATTTTCACTCCGGCACACTTTAAACTTATCTAATTCTGTCTTATTATCACTTTGGGGCTCATTCATCATCAATTCTTGTATATATCTGTTTCCACTTTTGTTTTGCGTGTTGCCCGGGTCACCCAGTTGTGCCCCTTACTATATCACTTGAAATTCGTGTCTGGCGCTACTTCGCCATTGACGCTTCAAAGATTTCTTACGAAATTTTGCTAATATTCATCGTAAGTCTGCTATTAACACTATCAATTGCCTTGTTTTTCATTTATGTTGTTAGCATTGCCACTCTAATTCATTTCTCCATTTTTCTATTCTCCATTTTGCCGCTCGACCAGTGGTCAAGGTGGTTAAAGAATTTTAACCCTATCTTTTATTGTTTGTCGTTTTCCCGCCTGCCCTTGTTGTGTCCATCGGTCCTCCTATATCGCCCAGCAATACCTTTATGAAAAAACAAGAAATGAATTATATCTCTCGTTTACCGCTTCGTATCAGTTGCCTTCTGAACGATCAGTTACAGTATTATTTTCCCACAATTTAAGGATTCTAATACAAGTTCATAAAGTAAGTTTTCCTTTCGATCCTTTTTAAACTCTTATGATCATGTTTTCTTACTTACTACTCCAAAGAATTTCAAGATGCAAACTCGCTGTTTTACTTTTCTTGGCTCTTTCTGCTCTATGTTTTAGTAAAGAGTTCCCAGAAAGTCCTTTTAAATCCACTTCATACCAATTTTAATCTCATTTATGTTAGCAAATGCAATTTTCTTTTATCTGCGGACTTGTTGATTAACACATGTATCTCAACATTTTCTTACCCTGCCATCCTTTTTGAATTTGCCGCCACATCTGCTTCCGTTTCCGCGCTCGACCCGCCGTGCTGCCAATCATCTTTATCAAGCTCCGCTTCTCCAGTGTCCGAACGACGGTGATGTTTGGCCTTTTTTTTCTCTTTAAACTTTCTTTAACCATGATTTATGGAGATCTTATTGCTCCAATTGTCGTTTTCTCTTCTCTGTTGTTCTAATTTATCTGCTTACCTAATTACTTCTTTTGTTAAATCATACTCACCGCTACTGCTGCTTCGTAGGACTTTGCGTTTACTATACGTCTTGTCTTCTCGCTGGAGGGTGGTTTGTTTAACGGTGAAGGTATCTTTTCCTTTCCTTTCTGTTATTTAACCGCCTTTTAGATAGAATTTCTTCGATTTCCGCCGCGTTATAACTATGCTGACATCCATTCCTTCAGTCAGCTTGATGACTACTCGATACAGGATCCGGAGTATTGGCGACAGACCGCCGGGTTTTACTATCGCCGGGCCGGCCATAACAGATGTCACAACAAGACTATGACCCTCCTGGACAAAGAAATGAAGCAAAATATCCAACTTTCAATACATTGCGGAGAACTGGAGATTGCATTAGAATCACTTCGAGCTAAGTACCAATCCATGAAGCAGGTGCACGCCGCGAAAACAGCCGAATTCTTTAATCGCATTGTGGATCTGGAGCAACTCCTCCTCTACAAGCATACACCTCCTCATATTGGTCCAGCGCCTGAGACGCCACGTCAACCGGCTATGGCAGCTCCTACCGTTCATATTCGCTTGCCTCTCGGACGAGGCTACTGCCTGCCGCTCATCGCGATTGATGGCATTCACACTTTTCTACCATGCCCCTTCCCCACCATGTTCCTTTGGAAGGTCAGCGGTAGTTTTGTTTACCCATTGCTATTTTCTTTGTTCCTTTTTCATTTCTCATTACAGCTCCTGGCCAAGTTCGTCAAAGCTGACTCCCGGTTATTTTCGTTTGTATACTTATTGTACAACGGTTTCTGTTCCTACAATGTAGTATTAATGCCAGGATAGTGTTTAATAAACATTTTTCACGTTCTAATTTACTCCCACTACTTACCCTTAATATCTATTTCTTTATCTTCCGAAAATTTACTTCCTCTTTCGGGAATAAATTTGGGGGGGGGGAAGTCTTGCGACCTCTCTCACCCACAGCAACTTACAACTGGCAACAGCTGCATCTTCTTGTTGACCGACAGCTGATAACTTTACGACGTCATTTTTCCTGTTTTCAGAGGTTTGATAAATCTGTTGGCAGATTTATCGGCCCGTGGTCTCCCCATCGTGATCGACCACCTTTAACCTCCTGGTCCTGGGAACGGACCAGGCTTGCCATATTTTTATTTTTAAGGAATTTTATTGTTTTCCATCTGGAAAGGGAATGACAAAACTCATTCCCTCACCAGATTAGGCAGTACTCCCTGAACCGTCGCTTCGGTCCAGGTTCTCGCGTCGTGTGTATTCTAGCTGTGGTTCATCTAAAATAAAACAACTTTCTACAAGTTTCCGTTTTGGATTTATTCACACTCACATTTATTCAGCATTGGAAACTCTTCACAACAGAACCGTCGAACAGGTAAGCCAGCACCTTACACCTGGCTATTCATTAAAGTCCACTATTACTTTTCAAATAACAAAATGTTGATATTAAGATTTTTTTTACTACAGAGAATCCATTCTTCATGTTCGCTAAGAAATATAATGAACTGTACATCAAGTTGTTGCGCAAAGAATGTCACATTTTAAAAACTTTAATTGCAATCTTTGAGTCTTCAAAATCACCTCCAATGTTTTCGGTCACTTCCTCTTCAGGATAGCAAATGTCTAATCTCCCTCCACTAATGACATTTCATTACACGTTGCAACGTCCAGAATTTTACCAGTTAGAACTATTATATTTACGAGAATCACAACTGTTGACTGCTGTTAGTAAAGTTCCCTGCTAGTCTTCACTGTCATTAGAAAGTTGCTCAGCTTTGTAATGTTTTAAGATGTTTAATGTTTTTATAGCAAGCTGACATTTCTGTAAAACCCTCTAAACAAAATTCCAATTCATATCGCTGTATAGTGCCTAAAATATAAAAAAATAACATTACAAGAAGGAACTTCACCATATTTTTGATTACAAATAACCAGATGACATATCTAGCTCGCGGTTTAATAAACGTATAAAAGTTTGTGATATATTTTTTCAACAGTCATAGCTTTAAAAAGTTTCTTTGTCGTGTTCTCCGAGTTGGATAAATTTGATATTGTGCAAGATCCTGAAATCCCAGAACTTGCTTCAAAAATGCTTTCCGAGTTGAAAGATTGGGAGAGAAACAAAGATGTAAAAGTATACTGGAAAAAAGGAGGCAAGTCAACAGTTCATTCAGCAAAAATCTGTCAAATCAGTGGTAAAAACTTGTTACTAGGTTTAGATAAATTAAGTACAAATTTAGGAAAATACCAGTGACTTCATTAATTAACATTTCATGCTTCATTTTCTTTTAGATGATCAGAATCTGTTGGTCTCAAGTTCAAAGAAATATGCTGACCATGGTGAAAAGTTGTTAGCCAATCTGCCAATGATTGTCACGATAGAGGTATTGGGAAGGAGACAATTAAACCCTGATTTCGTTTTCCCAAAGGATGGCAAGTCCAAAGAAAATGTGGAAGTTAATGTAGGTATAAAACTTTTTCATTAACAATAACAAAATGCAGGATATAATATTATTTTCATTTTATTCATTACAGAAGATCACTGACAAAGATCTGGAGTACCACTTCAAAAACCAAACAGCACGAAAGATAAAAAGAGAAATAAATGACATCAATGAGAGTGGAGTAAAACGGCTGAAGACAACAAAAGCCAAATCAAAGGTATTAATAACATTTATTAATGAAACAAATTTTGAACTACAATTTTGACAAAACTAATCAACTTTTATCACATTTCATTTACAGGGATTTCCGCAATACACAAAGGAATTAGATGATGACAATGATGACGATGATCAGATCTGTGTCAAATACGCCTTAATGCTTCTAAAGGAACATAAAGTGCTGCAAAACAAATATTACGACTTGAAACAAAAGTACAATCTTTCATCAGGTAAGAAAGAACTTTTTTTAACAATATGTTTTTTTGAGAAAGTTGATGTCAAATTTCAGTAGTGTAATGTTTTCTCATTTGTTTAAATAATCTATTTCTTCACAGGTTATGACGAGAAACTGTCGGAATTTAAAGATATCGTTGCCACCTTGCATCAACTACAAAAAGGCATCAGAAATCGACATTCCAAAATTTCAGATCCCGAATCTATTTACTCCTCAGCCTCTACAGGGACTGTGAATGTTTGTACAGATATATCTTTCTTTGTACATAGTCCCAGTTGTGATTTTATGCATCATTTTACTGAATGACTTATCTTTTTAACATTTCAGGAAGAAGTTGTTTTGGGCGAACACACAAAGCTGACGAAATATCGGCTGAACAGTTGTTCAACGGTGTCATACTCCAGATTTGTCATGGATTTGATGGTTGGGTTTTTGGACGGGAGAAGCTGTCTACCCATGCGCTGCGAGGCACAGCAAACCACAGTAAACCAGTCTTGGATCAACAACAAATTGAGGATATAGTTGGTATGTTTTTTGTATATGTCCTCTGCTGTCCTCCGCCTCTGCTATCCAACAATGGTCTTATATTTTTTACAATTAATTACATTGTTTTCTCTAATTCTAGGTTATGTTTGCTCAAAATTTCCGGGTCAAACAACGCCACAAATGGTTAGAACGGCAATTCGCACCAAGCTCTGCAATGAAAACAGAAGGGCTAAAAATAATGAAAAATATGGTAAGTAAGAAACTACTTCACCTATGTTACGGTAATCAAAATATATGTTTATCAGTATCTTTTCTTTTTCGGTCATTTAATAAATTAAATCCCCAATTTCTTTAAAACAATTATCAGAGTGACCACAGGTCAGGGAAGTCATGGCAATGTCAGGAAAATTCGCGAGTGGTCAGGGAAATTTTCCCAAATAAAAGCAAAATGCTATATCTCTGCACTCAGTCTGCTAGCATCTCCATCCCCAATCTTTTTCAGCTAAACTTGTAACAAAATTTAGTGTTTTTCAATTCAATTCAGTACCCTACTATCAGTAAATAAATACCATGTGGTAGGGGGTGCAATCCATCAACCTAAATTATTCGGTAGTTACCACCGCGTTAGTGTGGACCCCTACATCATTGCAAAATTAAATTTCGTAAAGCTTAAGGCTATCCTTTGGAAGAGAGTTCCAACGTCTAACGGCATGCAAGAAATAAGACCAATAAAATGGATCCGAATGAGCTCGGAGTTCCATA
>JAQGBX010006832.1:0-12043 GCA_034698745.1 Megaphyllum sjaelandicum
TTGTATGAAGAAGGGATTTTATTGTCTAGGTTCAAGATGGGGGGTTGTATTAGTTCCAGGAAACCTTTTAGAGGGTTATATATATGAAGTATTTAAATGGGAATTTTATGATTTAAGTTTAAAATTCCAATGGTTTTATTGCAATGCAACTCATTTAATGGCGGTTTTATTTAATAACTGAAAATGTTTAACAGAAATACACTGTATGCGCTCGTGTGATTTGCAAAGAACAGAGGTACTTAAACAGACATCGCAGTTTTGTATTTAAGGTTCACACCTACGGGCCCAAAATTGGGCTTTAGTGGCTCTTCAATGCCCATTTGTTTGAGTACCCAACAAGACCCTTTTGGTTAGTTGGTCCAGTTAAAGGGGATATCTGACAGAGCTGGTAAAGCCAATCACAGATCTCCATTATAAAAGGGGTCTAGAAGAATTACTATGGCCATTTTTAGTGGTCAACTGTTTAGTATACTTCTATAATAAGTTATGTTTGAGTAACGTAGTAAGGGTCACGCAGGCTTCTTGGCATGTCAAATGTTTTTGTACCATCAAAGTTGCAATTTAGACTTTGAATTACGATCCACCCTGCACGTGAGCTAACTCCATGTACGTTTTACTAAAAGGCGTTCATTCCTGAACCAACAACACATTTTTCTAGAATTTTCAAAGTGATAAATGGGATCGAATTTGTTTCTTGAAAAAATGAAATGAGAAGAAAAAATTGCAATAGGGAAAGCTTTTGTTTCGTTCGGTAAAGAAATTGCAAATATTCAAATTTATCATCCTCTGATTAGACCCGATGCTTTTCTCACAACACGTTTTTACAGTGACTAACGAGGTTCATGTGTGAAAAATGCACGCAATTTTCGCTCCTCATTTATTTAGGAAAAATAAAAGATATATATGGGGCTTTTGAACAGCGTGCAATTCGTGAGGTGGCGTGTTGGACATTTTTCTTAGAACGGTGCGCAGACGCATGCCTCCAGAGATCATCGCAGCATGCGTCACTTCATACTTATTTTTTCCAAAATTTAAGATGAGTGAAGGTGATACTACCGAGTGCATCATTACTCATACAAAATGATAATGCTGCTCCTAACGTAGGGCAATTGTACAAAGCTTGTCTGCTAGCATTGTTTGCCTATGTATAGATCGAGTCTGAGCAACTGTTAATTCAATTCAATTTCAATTCATTACCCTGCATTCACTACATAGTACCATTTGGCGGGGGAAATCCTTATACACATTAAGTCAGACTAAGCAGTCTGGTCATGATGGACCCTAACATCATAATTTTATATATTTCCTGTATTTGGAACTTTAACAAGGAGGATGGGATGGGTCAAGAAGACGGTCATGGCCGATTTATCATAGGAACATTCTCAGCACTCGCCTGGAGGAATTGTGGGAAACCACACAAAACCACAATCGAGGACAACCGACCCGGGAATTTAAAGCACTGGGACAAAACTCTGAAATAGCCTCCAATTTTATTTATAATTATATAATTTAATATTCGTTCCTAGAAAAAGCTTATTTTAAGCAATCTTTAGTTGAATTATTAAAATATACACAAATATTGCTTTTAAATTGTTTCATTGCTAATGGCATGGCTATGCCATGTACCTGCACTGATAGAAACTTAGAAAACACCCAGTTAGATAGAAATATTATCTACTTTTGGATGAATTTCCACAATAACTTGAAAACATGCATGTATGTTTATTTTTAAGTGTAAAAGTAAAAATCCACACTTTGTAAGTTTTTTTTTAAAAAAAAAGTTCCCAAAAAAATGCACGATTAATGGTGTACTAATTAACTAGCGTGCCACTGAATTATACTCATTTTTGCTTTTTAATATAAAAACAGACCCAGTTATTTTAGAATTTTTTAAGTAAACTATGTGCAGATTTGCTCATTGAAAATAAATGCATTTCACACCGGGGAGTAAACGTAATTATAGGGCGTATTTCAAGGTTAAAACAGGACCAATTTTAAGCTATTTTCCTAGCGTCCTCCAGGTGGCAGCATCTTGATCTTCATCTTAAGGTGAAAATTATTATATCTTTTTGGAAAGAAATGGGCATTTGGCAGATTTCGTCAGCATGCATATATCACGTGACATTTCATTTATTCCATTGGCGAAAATTACCCGGAACCAACGCCGAGACAGGTTCCTTTAGTTGTTGATTCGAATAAAAGATCACGTGATTTAGCCATATGCCATCTCAGCATTAGGTCCCTTGGTATTAAAAATAAGTGCTTCACGTGTACGAGCTTGGGCGTCATGACGCACATGCCTTTGGTCATTCGATAGGCACATGAGGGGGTCCTTACCAGAGGATAAATAGCCTCCAAAAAAATCTGGATATGTCCCCAACTCGCGTCATGACGCATGCATTTACCAATTCATTCAGGATTTCTTATGGCAAAAAAGTTGCTGAAGGAGAAAAAAAATTGAAAATTAAATTGACACGAAATGCCCTTCAACCGTGCTATTCTTCGACCCTCGTTTTTTTCCCCTCCGATCCGATGTTTTTTCATCTTTGCATTTCTTGCCTCTGAAGGGGGGCGAGGTGGCGCTGTCAAGCAAAGTTCAGTTTCATCGGGGCGCATGATATGATCACGCGGCTTTACAATTTCCTCACCGAACAGATTTATTCTTCCCAAAATGTGCATCCAATCGCACCAAACATTTCCCCAAAAATACATATTACTCACCAGCCGCGCGTTTTACACCGATTCACGAAAAAAAGCAGAAGAAGAGCTTTAAAAAAATTCAATATTCGCCTTTTATACGAGAGGGTTGATTGATGACCGCCACTGACCCATACTTAGACCGCGTTGGGACCCGGTGCTGGACATTGGTCAGCTGGCAACGCGAATTGCTCCTAGAACGACCCACATAAACGGTAAAGTCGTAACTTTTTTCTTCTAATTTTCTTCGTTGGGGGTCACTGGGGGCGAGCCTGACCCCGAGGAGGAGGGGTGGCGACGGGGCAGTGATGTGAGATCAGAGAAGAAGAAGGGTAATATCCAGAATGCCTATAAACGCGATATTTATGGCCCAGAAGGGATTCGCTGGCGCCATTTTAACTTTTATTATGCTTGACCAGTGGTCAGGTGGCTTAGGCATTCCGAAGTTAATCAGTCCGGACAAGAAAAACATCCAGGCTTTAGTGGTGCCTAATTATCGCCGCAATCTCGCCGGACATGAGTCACTGAGTCAGAAACAGTAGATAACGGAATCGGATGGACTTTAATCTGGCAGATGGCGCCACGGTGGCAAATGTAACAACTACATTGATGGTTGTGCATATTTGTTTGCAAGTTTTCTCACTTTTGTTATCGTTACCAATCATTATCTTAAAATACTAAGTTGTGCACATTTTCCCATAAGTTAACAATAGTTAAATATTTGCATTAAACTTTTATGATTTTTTACAAATTTCATACATTTTATAATACAATATATAAGAGTATGTTTATTCTCCTAAAGTCTTATAAATATCATCGCTATCTTTATCAAATCCTGCACAAGTTAAAAATCATCGCTAGCACTTGGCTTAAACTTCCAATCCAAATGAAAACCAAACTTTTATGTCAAATTTTTTTCATGGAAGCCATCATTGGAACTAAATGATCATGTTTAATGTTTACAAACTTTAAGAATGCATAGTGATTTACACTTTTTTAACACTCCTTTGCTCGCGACTCCATTTCAGTCGAGACTGCCCACGCTGCATCTGTCAAATACACATTTAGATACTATACCGTATTTGCCTACATTGGGCATAATTAAAAAAAAACAAAATACATCAGCAAAGAGAAAATGAGCTATATTTTATATGTTTCAATTTTTAAAAAATATACCAGATGACATTTACCTTACTACTTATACCATCTCCAAATACAAATTTTGATAATTAAATATTCATTTTTCAGTTGTGGTTGCAGTTTTTGGTGGTTTACAGTTTCCTAGACATTTACAACTTTACATGCACAAATTACTTATTCGACCAGCTTCAAGAACTTCTGAAAAGTACCAAGAAAGGGTAGAAAGGGTATAGCACAAATACCAAAATAATTGTAAGAATTTAAAAACTTACAATAATAGTTGCGATGTGTATCACGTTTTTTTCAGAAAGAAATGTAGGCTACTTCTACTTCCGACCACTAGCGCCACCAGCGGGCTTTTACCAATTGTTTGTCCGCTGGTGGCGCTAGTGGTTGGAAGTAAATTTCTTTCTGAAAAAAGTGCCAACGAATTGCCACCCTTAGCCTAAATACTCTGTCGTCTAATTATTAAAAAAAAACATTTTTCGTGTATCTCTCAGATAACAGCGCGGGTAACAGAGTGTTAGTTTTAATAATTCTTTTAAATTTACTACTGGATATTTATAACTGAACCATATCTTGGAAGAATTTTCCATCTTCCTAGACTATTCAGGAACAAACTCCCTAATCCATACTGTGTTTTTTTTTGGATCGTCGCCACCATCCTAAATCTTTTAAAATCCGTCGAATCACGGGAGATTATTTGGAAATCTCTGTAAATATTTGCAATCCTATCTATCCTATTATTTTTTATCCGAAGACAAAAGCGCTTTAGGATTAACGCTTCCAACACTTACCAACACAGAAAAAAAAATTAAATTAATGATACCATGATGCCTTTCATATAAATGACCAAAATCCCGGATTACGATTTCGCGAAATCAGTTGAGGCTGAAATTCATAAATAACGGCAAACGACGTCCCAATGACGTCATTCATCTGATTGTCCGTCCCTTGGTGGTCATACTGACCACATCAAAATACATAATCTAAACGTTTTACGAGCAATAAACCCCGGGTAATTGTCCTTGAGAGGCCAGAGGGCAAGAGAGTCGCGACAAAGCGGCGGCCATCTTAAGACTCTTCAAATTCAAAATGAATACGATAGGGTGTTGTATACATGCATGCATGTACAGTATTTGCTTTTAAAATATTAGTTTGTTAACTTTGTTGACCAGTGCCTAAAACCATGATGAAATTATAATTTAAGAAAAAACTTGCAATCGATATCATAATGATATGCTTCAATGCGAGTTCAAAGATGGCGTGTTGTGTTTTAGAGCAAAATGACACCTCTTTAAAAATTCATGGCACGACTGATGCATTTTTTGCAAGTTAATGAAATGAATAATTTTAGAACACCTATTGGGAAAAACGTTTTCACCAGCCTTTATTGAAACATGCATGGTTTCCATATCTAAGGCAAATGCATCTTTCTCAGATCAGAAACAGATACGTACGCTTTCATGTGTTTGAAACAAGCGTTGAAAAACTGACTTTCACAAATCGGAAACAATTTACGGTTGCTGTTTGGAACAATTTTGTCCACAAGTTCCATAACTTTATTTCGAACGGAGCGTTATTTTCAGTTTTGTGTGATACTACCGTCTCTGTCATGTATAGTAATATTTGGAGAAACATTTGCCAAGTGATTGATTTTAGATTTATTTTAATTTACTGCATTACATAAAACTGATTTAAACATTGAATTACTATAGTAACTAATAATTAAACTGCCGTAGTCCTTTGTCTCTATAGCGTGGCGAGAGACAGAAGTGTGGACACGTCAGTCCAGGTACAAATATAAATGTGTGAAACAAACTTGCCTCTTTCATACATTTCCATGCATGTATCTTATACATTTCCATATATACGCGAAATAAACTTGTCCTTTTCATATATTTCCATGCATGCATGAAAAAACTTGTCATTTTTATACTATGTATACATGCGTGAAACAAACTATAGCCTCTATCACACATTTCCAAATTCCATCGAACTTGTCTTTTTCATTCATTGCCACGTATATATGCGTAAAACAAACTTGTCTCTTTCATACATTTCCACGTACGTGTGAAACAAACATGTCCATTTCCTACATTTCGATGTGAGAGTGAAACAAGCTTGTCTCTTTCATATACATTTATATTAAAGTGTGAAACAAACTTGTCACTTTCATACATTTTATGCATACGTAAAACAAGCTTGTCTCTTTCAAATATTGTCACATGCGTGAAACAAACTTGTCTACTTCATACATTCCCATGTAAGCGTGAAACAAACTTGTCTACTCCATACATTATCATGTAAAAGTGAAACAAACTCGTCTCATTCGTATACATTTCCATAAGAGTGTGAAACAATTTTCTATTTCATACATCATAAACTGTTATGCACGTGTGAAATAAACATACATCTGCTTTGAACTTGTCCTTCTGAAACAACTATTCCACTCATGCGTGTAACAAACATTTCCAGTTAACATATGCCAGCATTTTTCCACGTTGCTCCTCATCAGGAATACGGCAATAAAAATGCATCGGCCAGCAGTGACCACACGATACTATCTATATTCTGATCGGAATTTATGAATATAAAATGTGTATGCCTTCTATATTTCCGCCGCTCCATACGGTCATTTCACGGTCCAGTGGCCCAACGACATGGAAAGTGTGCGAATTTACATTTGACCGTTGATAATAATGCCCGCGAACACGCTTCTTTAGTGCACTTCAAACACGGCAATTTTATTGAAAAGGAAAATATGAAAAGTGAAAGTACACTGCGGTCAATTCAACTGCAGTAGAGGATCAAACACGGGCTCCGAATTTAAATTTGAATTTCGAAGATGCTTTTCTAGTGGCCATGAGCTCCTCTCGCATCGTCGTTGTAATCAATTTCGCATTATGATTCAAATGCAAAAATCATCTCTCGAATTCCAAGTCGGTTTATTCATCGGGGATTATGCACGATTACGGAAAAATTGAATACGAGCTAAACACGATACGAATTCTGGAACATTTAGCAAACGAATTTATCAAACGAGTTTGGCCAAGAAATCTTCTTTTCAAGTTCTTTTTGGCCAAGAAATCTTCTTTGCAAGTACTTTCTACCCAATAAATATTTTTTTTCAAGTACTTTTGTCCAATAAATCTTAATTCCAGGTACTTTTCAGGCTAATAGATACTTTTGGCCAAGTAATCTTACCTTTAAGTCATTTTCAGCCCAAACAATCTTACTTCTACGTAGGCCTACTTTTCAGCCCAAAACTGATTTCAAGTACTTTTTATGTAGTGGAATCGCATATTATTTTCTTAACTTTTCAAGCAAATGCCAACAGTAGCGCTATTTAGGCCAAAGTGCACCACATGCCATTCCAAAAGTTGCGCCATCATGTGGCTAACCACAGCACCACATCGTCACTTCAGACATGTCCTAACGAAGGCATTAAAAATTCATCCAAAGTGAATAATAACATTAACCCTTTCCTCGTAGCGACATCGCCTAGCGAAATTACAACAGCAATTGACGTTTATGCGTTTCTCAGTTTCTGCCAACCGCTACTTATGTCCTCTCCCCAGGATGATGGATTACGAGAGGCCAAACTGGGTTGAATAACGGATCAACCAATCAAGATTGAGATGTGTTCGCTGCAAAAAAATTAATGAAGCTGCAAAACTGCTTTACGCGGTTACAGGGACGCTCCATACACGACGTCAACAGCTCGCGGTTAGGTGACGATGCAAATATTGACCACTAATGACAAGAGTGGGCGAACTCCCATGTTTAAGTCAAAATACGTGATATGAAATACAAAGTTAAAAAGAGTGGATCATGGCTTTCCTATTTAGGTTGACAACACCCAGCATTAATTACCTTTTCCATCATCAAGTGGTCTGGGTAATCTATATATACATGTATAAAGAAGAGATGTATGTGGCTTAGGGGATATTCAAAAATGACGTCCTCATTGACCGGACAAAATGCGGACAGGGAGAGTCCAATTTTGGGAAAATGGTGCGAGGACTCCTTTTTGAATGGCCCCTTAGTAACGGCGAAATGTTTAATTATGAAGCGTCTTTGCTGAAGTGGTGTGGGGCGCTGCGGTCATGATTTGTAACTCATTCGTTCATTAGGACTACTTCGTCGCTATCGATAAGTGCAGCCCGGGCTAAGTGAGGCCTTTCAGCTAGTGATGAATAAATAAAATAATACCTGGTCGTGCATATAGTCTCGCAGAATTTTATTCACAACACCAACATTGATCTGATTTTAAATTCAAAATGAAAACTGAACTGTTTTCGATTTACGTATTGTTTAAAATAACACAATATAAAAAAAAGCCTTGTACGTAGAAAACGATTTATAAAAGTATATTTTGATTGATGTCAACTTTGCGCAACTTCGTGGGCATAACAAAAACTGGAAACATAAACATTGTTTTCGACGTGCACAACAGCTTGCGGAACAGCGTCAAACCAGCCCCATGTAAAAAACTTTTTCGTTTTTTTATCAAACCAGGCAGATTTGCGCCAAGTTGGAATCAATCATACGATACTTTCATAGTTCGTTTTCTACACACGATACGTGTTTTCATATTGAGTACAAGTTATTTTAAACAATACGTAATTGAAAAACAGTTCAGTTTTTATTTTGCCCATTAGACTAGCGACTTCAGTTTAGAGTACAACCAAGCATTATGAATACCCACACAGAAGCTTTTCGAATGTCACTTTTGGCAGTCGTGAAGTCACGTGTACAAAAAAGGGGTGCATTAATTAATTGGTTTAAAAACAGCGACACTCTTGAACAAATTTTTTTAACCAATTCGTGTGTGAATTGTGCCGAAGAGGCTTCAGGACTGCAAGTCTGCAAGTGCTATTCGTAAAGCATATATATGAATGTATGAGTACAACTATTAAGTATTTTAAAGACAAAAACGAAAAAAAAATTAAACCCTAATTGCAATTTGTGGTAGGCAATTTTGCAAAGCAAATGCTTAGGGAGCCTTTGTGTAAAACGAAAAAGAAAATGTGACATACTAGGTGTTTCATCGGGGCGATTACATCTGAATCTATGCAAAAATAGTTAACTAAATCGATGCTTTTTCGGTGGAAATTGAGGTTGCAGCGCCACCTGATCAGAATTAAAAATGAAGTCACTCCCGATTCGTATCGTATTCTATATACAGTATAAATGGTCGAATTATTCGTTAAAAAAGGGTGTGTCAATGAGTGGTAGATATGACCACTGTCAAAAGTTCACAATTTTCATACTTTTGAATGATGAAAGACCAACATTTCCTACAACTTTGCACGGGCAAAGGTCAAAACCAGCTGAAAACAATCGGATAGCAAAACCCAACTTCGAATCGTTTTTACGCCGGATTCAAAAATGTAACGGTGCTAGTTCATGTTTCAGCATTTTATTGGTGCTTTCCGAATAAAATCAGAATCGAGCCCTCCTTAACGATTAAACTCAGCAGGTAGCGCTAGTGCTTGCTATTAGCTTCACAGTATAGGCTCTCTACTATTAGCTACGACAATAGGAAATTCCATTGAAACGCAGGGGTCTATATGGAGCCAATCGAGCTCCTGTGAAATCAATCATCTTAATTTTAAACCTAAGCAAATGGCTTGATATATAATTTGTTTTTAAATATTTCGGTAGGCCCTACATAAAACAAAAATATGAACAAATAATTAATACGCTAGAGTAGAGACTGCCAAATGTACTTCAAGGGTCAGCATTCCGCAAAACAGATATCAGCTGAAACACCCTACTCAATCAAGAATGCAAACAATCACACAGCTACAGCTATTCTTCAGTGAGCAAACGAAAACTGGTAGTTTTCGAAGTTAGTTGTTTCAAAAATGTTGACGTCAATAATGTAAGAGATGAAATTCCCCAGTCGCCCGTGCAAAACGAAAACTTTCCGAGCAGTGTGATCAATGCAAAATCATATCAAAGGTGGAAAACTGAAATCTCAGGCGCATAAATCACTTGGCCATTAGATTTTTGCTCGAAAGAGCTAGCCATGGTTTCTCGACTGTTTGCAGATACGGTCGTCATGGACAACCCTCATAAAAGTCGAAATTTTTGACAGCGAATAAGCCATTTAGGCTTATTTATTACGTCTTCGCAAAAATAACGTCATTTGGCACACATACTGCTTCCCACTCGCTCGCCTATAGCGGATAATTTGCCTAAGTTCATCCCGAGCAAGCTCGTATTTCGCAGCTGTCAAATGTTTATTTGATGCCAATATGGGGATGGTGTTGACTTAGGGAACATAAATCATTTACGATTACTTCATCGCGTAACGTCGAATTAAAATCGTTGATGGTTCGACGATTACGTCCCCTTGGAAATTTGTAGATGGACCTACGTCAATGGCCATTTAACCTTTAAAGTCATTTATTTTGGAGTTGTTTATGAAGCGGGACCTTGTACGAAATTGTCGTGGCACCCTGTATACGTTCGCTCGATACGATGCGCAGTTAACCTAATCAAAGAATATCTGCGATGCACTCTCGTTTTTTATCATCTCGCTTAACTTCAATAAACTGCGGTATGTCTCATATCGCCCGAAGATCTTGTGGTCATTTTCGCTGCCCACATCGTGTTTATATCAAATAAAAGACCGTAGAAAAACCGCAATCTATATACCTGACATGCAGCTTTCGTAGATATTTTCGTCCAAAAAAATGTTAGGGATAGCAACGAAGACATCAACAAATGTTAACGGACAGTCAGCACACCGCACTTGTGCAGTGTGTGAAGACAATATACCGATATACAGTATATGGTCTTTAGAAAGTATTCTCAACTTTCTTACGAATAACGAAACTATTCAAACACTTCCTGTTTATTGATAAACTTGTCGTGTTAACTCACGTGATTTGAAATATACGAACAAAAAAAGTAAAAAGCCTGCAAATTGGAACCATTAAAAAGCAGAAAAATTTCTACATTCGCGCTATACATGCATAACGAATTGCCAATTTAGGACAGCAGCTTCATAAAAACAGCCAAGCTCGGGTAAAATTGTATCCGTAAATAAATTACCAGTAATTGTAGGCAATGGACCTTATGCAGATTTCATTCAGCATGCACATTGTCATATCACGTGACATAACTGACATTCCATTTATTCCATTGGCGAAAATTACCCGGAAGCAGCGCGGAGGCTAGTTCTCTTTAGTTGTTGATTCGATGATAAGAACAGATGATGTAGCCCCAATTAATTGTGCATCAGGTCCATTCATTTCAACTGACACGATTCCCTGTTGTGGCCGGCACTCACGGAGCAATGTATTTCCAAATACAAGTATAACCCTAGGGCATATATCGAGTATCCCCAGAGATTATGACAGCAATGTTTAAACGGGAAATATGGATAAACTAATTTGATAACACTGCTTATTTCAATGTTTTTTTCCGGATTGGTTAGGCAACAGAAAGAAACTTTTGTAAAAACAATGTCGTCAGTTTGTTTCCAGAAGTCGGTTGCTCAGAATAGGATCATTTTCAACTCTGGAAATACGGTATCTCTGGAAGTAATATTTGCGAAGAAAGTATTTTCAAACACACCGGGAAATATCGAGCAACAATATTTCTGGAAACATTTTACCGGATATAAATTGCCTCGTGTGTGATGGCTTAAAGACCTTAATCAAATACATGTAACGTCTAGAATTTGGTGTATCCCATTGGGGGCAATGGGAGGCAAGTTGGTCCAAGGCTGCTAAGGGACAATTCCTGACAAATAATACAAATTAACATTTCATACACACAGACTGATTGTAAAGAGGACTGCAGTCCAAAAAAGTTTGGAAAACATTGATTTAAATGTTCATAAATGTGAAAATTTTTGTCCATATTCCGAGGAACGGTCATATCGTTACGCGAGTATGCGAATTGTTGGAATGTTCTGTTATTTATTTTTTTAAGATCGTGATCAGTCAAAATATATCGAAAGCAGAGAGCACAGAGTGATGAATGCTTTTTTAGGAAACACGAAAATGTTGCCATAATGGATGTAATTGTAACAACAAATCATTACTTTGAAAGCAAACTTTTTGGGTTCGTTGACCTTTGATGCGATTTTTCGCTGTTTGTTCGCGCAACCCTATTGGAAAAACCAGTATATAATGGACCATTACATAGTAGGTTATGGAATAATGGTCCATACTGGTATAATGGT